>PVIH01021456.1:0-29708 GCA_004025045.1 Sigmodon hispidus | reverse complement strand
CTTTGTGTTCATCTTTCCCTCTGAATTTTTCTCTTTTTTTTTTTCCATCCCTGTATATCCTTATTCAAGGTCTCCTCCCCCTCCCAACACATCTGGTCACTTTTTTTTTTTTCCTCTGCAACTCCCCATCCCCTCCCTGGGCAGGGAGCATACAGTCCCATGGTCCCACTGACCCATTAATGCTTAGGTCAGTCTCCACTCCTGGCCAAATCCAGTTCTTTCCCCTCTCCCTCAAGAGTGAGTCAGGTGTTCCTCTAGGTGGCGTGGGATCCAAAGGGTCAGTCCAGGGTGTTTCCGATCCCAAGCTGTTCAGTGGTTGCGGTCTGCCGCTTGGGCATGTTTGGCTTTTTTTTTTTTTTTCTTGTTTGTTTGTTTAGAGACCATTAGTGAGTGAGTACATCCCCTGCCCATCTCTCTGAGTCTGTGAGACTTCGCTCATATATGTGGTGCTTTATAAATTAAATATGGTGGTCTGGTATAATCCTGTTTCATTTATTTTATCAGTGTGTCTTTTTTTTCTATTATATATAAAAAGTAATAAAGTGCTTCAGAAGAAACAATAGAAGGCCTAGGTGAAATTCTAAAGTTGGTGCAACTGTTCTTTTCTCTTTGTAATATTTTCTTCAGTGTGGTTTTCTCCCACGATTCCAGCTTCTGTTGTCACTCTTCCATATTACCCCACTGAATTCATGACAGCTTTGTTTCATCTGTTCTAGCCCCATACACACATTATGACTGTATCACTCCAACCACAAATGATTCATTGATTTCAGCAAGGCCAAATGATTGAATGACCGGCAAGGCTTGATTTGTGTAGCATTCATTTTTACCCCAAGTATGTTCCATCAGACCTCTGCCAAAGGAATTTGAAGCAATAGATATTAAAGTAATAGTTACAGTGAGAGTTAGGGGCTAGAGTTAGAAATAATGTAAAGAAAATATATTATAATTAGAACTTCATTAGGAATTGTGTGGCATTGTATATGAGCAATTATGAAGTAGAAAAGCATTTGAGGGAACATTTGATAATGACGACCAGAACAGATTACAAGAAAGCAGAAGCAATAAAGAAAACACTTGACCATAGAGAAGGGAGGTGATATCAGTTCTTAGTGTTTCCACTTCAGATTTCTATTCAGATTTGATTATCTCCTAATTGTTGATATATGAGAACTTGAAGAATGCAGAAATCAATCTACTTGTCTTTTCCTTAGAAGCTGCATTGTTTAGGTCTTTGTTCTTGGTTATCAAAATACTTAACAAATAACTGCTAATATAACTGGAGAAAGAGTCATTCGTTGCTCTTTTCTGTTCTTTAAACAAGAATGTGAATTAATTATAGTTACTGTTAACTTCAATTGTGAGAAAGAAAAGAATTTATGAAGACTGCAGAATATATGAGCTTCCAAGTCTTGAGCAGCACTACAAATATCAACACCTTTATGTTTCTGGATAAACAAGGCTACTGAATTCTATCTGAGCATGAACACACTCCAGTATTTCTAGGCCAATTCATTATTTTCTAGGAAGGTCTAGTGAAGTATAGCAAGTGGTAATTCATGCTTCTCTATCACTATCGATGTTCTCTGACAAGCCCAAGTACTTGTTCATCTATCAGACAGCTTGCTGAGGCACCCATGCCTGAATTGGAAGAATCAGTTATCTCCATGGCCTATGTCAAACTCTGGAGGTGCAAATATCTATAACCAATTTGTATGTGGTAGGTAGCAGGATTCAGTTTCTGCAGCTGGAGATATTCAAACTAAGGCTGTTGATTTGTCTTCAACTTAAGGAAATAGAGAAATAATCCATGGAGAATGACTCTTAGGCTCAAAGGGCACAATGACATCATGATCTCGTCCAGCTTTGAGGAATGAAAGCCCTGCAGCATTCACGGGCAATTCCAGCAAATGATAAGTTACTGTCATTATCCGTCTAACAATACTTATAAAGCGCCTATTGTATAGTGCTTTTTGAGTGGAGAAGCAGTGAGCCAGACATACTTCTTGAATCCGCTGTTTAAATTGTAGAAAAACAAATTCTGATAGCTTTCTATGCCTTTTGTTGTTACAAAATTGTGTGTGCCTTTAACTTAACAGCACTTTAATTTAGGGGAACCAGCAATATATTGAAACCTTTTATGGATTTAGGAGATGCTCAGGGCAAAGGTACTGTTCTTTTCAAACTTTTATAGGTTTTGTAAAATAAGTATAGATACTTCTCATAAAAATCATATAAGCAATAAAATCTGTGGTATAGCTGTAGTGGGCAGATGGAGGACTGTAGTTTAATAAGTTCTTGGTGGTACAGACAAAACGTCTGAAGATATATGAGTGTATTAAGAAAGCTAATAAATATTCTGTATGGATACCTTAAATAAGGAATTTACTGTGGAAGAGGAGATGTGAACTGAAACTAAGGGTCGGATAGCAGACAGCTTGAATCAGGTATTCACAGGCTAACAGATGGATCTTTGGTGTTCCACAGACTAAGGAGCATCACACCCTGGGGTCCAGTCAATGTACCATGCCAACAGTAATAATTGTTTTCTCTGATACATGCCTACTAGAGTTCCTACCAGCAAATTGCAGCTGATATACCAGAAAGCAAAGAAATGGGACAACAGGTGTTAGCAGTTTTATTTTCTATCAGGCCTTCCATGCTTAAGGCCAAGTACTGAGTAGCTGAGAACTTGGCTTGATTGAAAGCTTTTAACTCTCAGATCTTCCTTCTAACTATCATCTTAGAAGCCACCTAGTCTATTAATTCAGATGTCAGCATAGACTAAAACCATAATTATCTGGTGATGGGGAGAAGGTGAAAATAAAGCTTACAGTTTATTTAAAAATAAATGAGTTAACTGAAGATATTTATGTCCTTATAAATTATAAGCAACAATATCATAAAAGCTTAGTTTTGTTTTACTATTGTGCATATGTGTTATGTATATTACCATGCATGGAGGTATACATGGGGATGGAGGCAAGGGTGCTTAGATAATTTCTTGGAAAAATTAAGTCATATATTATGTATTTAAATTAATAAGGTGAATTCAATTTTTCAAATCTTTGCATTATCTTTGCCTCACAGAAAGGAAACACTTGTGAATTAAGAATTACATTTTTACAACAAATATATACATGAGGTGTATTATTTGACATACTTATTGTCAAGTTTCATTGCTAGGTCATTAAAATAAAAATAAAAATCTTAATTATATTAGCAGCTTAATCACATAGTAATTAAAATTCCCAACCACAACTATTTCAGTGAATGACTGCTAATATAGTTATTATTGTTTTAACTATTAATAATATGCATATAAATTGCTTATAATTCCAAGTTGTAACTATATTTATAGGAGGACTAGGTTCTAAATTGTTGCTTGAAATTTTTCTTTGTGACATCTTGTCTTATCACAATCAACCAGCTGTGCTAGTCTGATGGCTTGATTTAAAGACAATTATATCCCAGTAGAATGTGAAGATAGTGAGAAGTCTTCTGCTTGAGACTCTGATATGCAGGAAATGAAAAGATGATTTCTGGATCTCAGTGTCTCTAATATCTAGGGATGTAGTTGATAAACAAGACTGTTAGAACAGATGGTTCTTTCTTCTATATACCTCTGAAATAAAATGCCAAGGAAAAGTAAAAAACACAGCAAGCAAAATGTGAATAAGAGATAGGTCCATAGAGATTGACAAAAGCTCAATGTGGATCTGTTCAGTTTATGATAGTCATGAACACCTATTGGAAACACCCAGAAACAGTGGAGATCAAGTCCAGTGTCTCAGCCTATAGCAACAACATCAGCACATTTCCTTTCAACATTCAAGAACAACTCTTGTTTGCAGCATTTGAGATATCTTTACTTGTCATAGATTTGATGTCTGGTAGAGGTATAAAATGCTGCTCAATCTTATCTGAAAAACTCTTTTAAAGAAAATACCACCTATCACCATTAAATGGCCTAGGATCCTCCCAAATTCTTAAGGTAGAAGTACTTTCAAGCTTACAGCTGAAATTCTTCTCAAGAGATTAAAATCTTATAGCTATTCAAAGTAAAATGCCCCTGAGAATAGAATCAATCAGACTGACAGTTATTTCACAAGCAACAACCAAAGCATTGAGAAAATCATGACTTTAAATTCTTTTTAAAAGAAGTCTTTCTGTGACACAACTCTTGTTTGCTTTAACATTTTTCATATACATTGTGCCGGATCTTATAGGTAATATTTTGGTTACTATTGACTTTCTGTTTGACCTGATCTAGAATTACAAAGAAGACAAATCCCTGGGCATATCTTTGAGGAATTTTTTTTAGAGATTAATTGAGGTAGAAAGACACACCTTATCTGCTATACTGAATAAATTGGGGAATTGAGCAGAATAGGGGTAATCAGTTCCTTGGGCTTCCTGTTTGCAAATGCAATGTGACCAGCTGTCCTCAGCTACCATGGTTTTCTCTCTATAAATGTTGCAAACCAACATAAACTCTTTAGCTTTTCAACTGTCTCTTCTTGGATATCTTGTTACAGAAATGAGAAAAAAATAATAAACATGGAAACCCTATCATTTTCTTCAGACCATTTATAAAATGCCTATTTATCAATTCTATATTTACCAATACTTCCTGATTCCCTTTGTCTGGAGCCACACTTCATTGTGAGTGGGTAGTGTCTTCTGGTTATTCAGAGATCAGAGAAAAAATAATGCTGCTTGCTGGTGAGTGTATCTGCTTTGTTGCTGTAGCTGCTGCAGTTGCAATTCTTTAGTGACATCAGAACTCAGGTTCCACAGCTATCCAATGTGGATTGGAGACCAGTGGTTCTCCATCAATCACCCAAACCTTCAGTGCAAGATTGGGACTGCTGAGACAACCAGCTTTGTAAATATGGCAGCTATTAGGTTTTCAAGTTTCTCCAGCATGCAGTCATTGTTGGATTACTAAGTCTACATTGTGGAAGTCCACACACAAATTCTCCTTCATGACACACACACACACACACACACACACACACACACACACACACATAATACTATATTTAATCATTCCAATTTTTCTATAAAATCTTAACTAACATAGCAGAACATTAATAAAACTTTCACAAGCTTTTGTAGTCAAGAGTTTCTCTGTCTTGTCCAAACAGTCCCACAGCCATTTAGTCCCTAATAATCACAAAATGGCTTATATTAATTATAAACTCTCTGGCCTATGGCTGAGGCTTATTGCTTGTTAACTCTTACTCTTTAACCCATGATACTAATTTATGTTTATCCATGTGGCTTGGTACCTTTGTTTCAGTACAGAATTCTCATTTTGCTTCCTCTTCATCTGGCAAGTGACTGCTCTGCTCTCCTTCTTTACAGAGTCTCATTGTCTAGTTACCCTGTCTATACTTCTTGTCTACCTAGCTTCTAGTCAATCAGTGTTTTATTAAATCAACATTTACAGTGACAAATGTTTATAGTATATCAAAGCATAATCTCACAGCATTTTCCTATTTCTTTTTAAAACAAGAACCCAAAATCTAATCTTCTTTGTATAGCTTTTTTTTTATCTCACCATTATCTATAACAACCTGTACTCATCACTGTAAACAAAGACAAACATCCATAATCCATATGGGGAAAGTGGGTGTAGTTGTCTAGCCTACTTCCTGGTGCTGGTAATCTTAAAGTGATCCAAAGAAAATTAGACTTCCAGCTATAAAGCTTCATACCTCTGATTTATTCCCGTTCTCACTTCTTCACTTTGTGTTGTTAACATCACCTACCAAAACACTTCTTGTACATAAATTATTGTGTTAGGTTTTGAAGAAGTACTCTTATTTAGAAACACAAATTAATGAGTCAATATACCTGTGTTATTACAATCCCAAGCAACCTAACTTGTAAGAAATATGATATGCTTTAGTTATCAGAACAATAATATAATATTTTGTATGTTCATCTTCATTAATTTTATTTGTTATGAGAAGAATACATACTTATCTATGTAAGAAAATCTCAGTTAAAATAAAACCAAACAAAACATAGAAAATATTTTGTAGTACTCTGTAACAGGCACAGATAAAGTCTGCCTGTCACCATACCCACACCTGCTGCTGAGGGAATTTGCACTGCTACCCACCTCCACCACCAACTGAGTGAACAGATAATGACAGGGGTCCGTAAAGGACAGACTCAGACCCCGCCCAGAGGTGAGGAGCGGTCACCAGGCCCAAGCGCCTATATCCCAGCCAGGGAGGGAGAGTTGAGATCCCATCGGTTCCACTTCTGCTTCCGGGACTGGGTGCTGTCTGCAGAGTAAACCCCAGCACACTCTGTAACAGGTGCAGATAAAGTCTGCCCGTCACCATACCCACAGCTGCTGCTGAGGGAATTTTCAGGGCTACCCACCTCCACCACGAACTGAGTGAACAGATAATGACAGGGGTCCCTGAAGGACAGACTCAGACACCGCCCAGAGAGGTGACAGGAGGCACACAAGCCTGAGTGCCACAACTAACCAGGAGCCACCTAATCGTGAACCACTGAAGCCATGGGCAAATGTCAGTGCAAAAACTTACATAATAAGACAAAGAACAACAAGGTAACTCCACAAGAAAGTGGCGATCTTACAAATACAAGACCTGAACTAAGCATGAAGAGGAAACAGAAGGAAGCAACACTAAAAATTCCTTTTTGATGATCATCGAAGCTCTCAAAGAAGATTTGAAAAATGGCCTTAAAGAAATAGAAGAAAATACAAACAAAAAATTGGAAGAGATGAACAAATCTAGGAAAGAAACATGCCAGGAACTAAAAGCTGAAATAGAAGCAATAAAAAAGGCACAAAATGAGGCAAAGATGGAAATAAAAAACCAGATGAAAAAAGCTGGAACCACAGATACAAGCATAACAAACAGAGTTCAAGAGATGGAAGATAGAATCTCTGATGTGGAAGACTCAGCAGCTCAAATAGATATATCAGTCAAAGAAAATAGTAAAACTAAAAAAGCCATAACTCAAAATGTTCAGGAAATCTGGGACACCATGAAAAGACCTAATTTGAGAATAATAGGAATAGAAGAAGGAGAAGAATACCAACTCAAAGGCACAGATAATGTTTTCAATAAAATCATAGAAGAAAACTTCCCTAACCTGAAGAAGGAAATGCCTATAAAGATACAAGAAGCTTACAGAACACCAAATAGATATGACCCCCCAAAAAAGTCAGTGCGCCACATTATAATCAAGCCACAAAACATACAGAACAAAGAAAAAAATTTTAAGAACTGCAAAAGAAAAGGGCCAACTCACAATAAAGGCAGACCCATCAGAATAACGCCTGACTATTCAATGGAAATGATGAAAGCTAGAAGGTCTTGGTTAGCAGTTATACAGATGCTAAAACAGCATGGCAGCCAAACTAGAATACTATATCCTGCAAAATTATCAATCACCATAGATGGAGTAAACAAGGTATTTCAGGACAAAGTCAGACTGAAAGAATATCTATCTACCAATCCAGTACTACAGCGAGTATTAGAGGGAAAACTCCAACATAAGGAGCCCAGATACACCCATGAAATCACAATAACCACAGAAGATTACCCTAGAGAAAGGAAATACAATCAAGTTACCACCAAAAATGGCAGGAAATATCAATTAATGGTCACTAATTTCCCTTAATATCAATGGTCTCAGCTCTCCTATAAAATGTCACACACTAACAAGATGGATACAACAACAGAAGCCATCCTTCTGTTGCCTACAAGAAACACACCTCAACCACAACGATAGACACAGGCTTAGAATAAAGGGTTGGGAAAAGATTTTCCAGTCAAATGGTCCTAAGAAACAAGCGGGGGTTGCAATCCTAATATCTAACAAAGTAGACTTTAAGCTAAAAGCAATTAAAAGGGACCAAGATGGTCACTACTTATTCATCACAGGAAAAATTGGTCAAGAGGAGATTTCAGTCTTAAATATTTATGCCCCTAATATAAGGGCACCTACTTATGTAAAAGAAACACTGCTAAAGCTCGAATCCCACATCAATTCTTGCACCCTAATAGTGGGAGACTTCAATACCCCACTTTCAACCCGGGATAGATCAACCAGACAGAGTCTCAACAGAGAAATAAGGAGTCTAAAAGAGGTTATGATGCAAATGGATTTAATAGATATCTACAGAAGCTTCCACCCAAATGCAAAGGAATATACATATTTCTCAGCTCCTCATGGAACTTTCTCCAAAATTGACCACATAATTGGTCATAAAGCAAATGTCAGCAGATACAAAAAAATGGAAATAATCCCTTGTAACATATCGGACCATCAGGGCCTAAAGTTAGAGTTCAATAACATCAAAACTCAAAGAAAGCCTACCAACTCATAGAGACTAAACATCACTCAGCTGAACCATCTCTGGGTTAAGAAAGAAATTAAGAAAGAAATCAAAGTCTTCCTAGAATTTAATGAAAATGAATCCACAACGTATCCAAACTTGTGGGACACAATGAAAGCAGTCTTAAGAGGAAAATTCATAGCGCTACATGCCTATATGAAAAATCTAGAGAAATCTCACACTAGAGTCCTAACAGGTCAGCAGAAAGCCTTAGAACAATTAGAAGCGAACTCACCTAGGAGTAGACGACAGGAAATAATCAAACTTAGACCTGAAATAATACAATTGAAACAAAAAGAACAATACAAAGAATCAATGAATCTAAGAGTTGGTTCTTTGAGAAAGTTAACAAGATAGATAAGCCCTTAGCCAAACTAATCAAAAAACAGAGAGAGAGAGTGTGTTCAAATCAACAAAATCAGAAATGAAAAGGGGGACATAACAACAGACCCCCAGGAAATACAGAGAATTATCAGGTCATATTTTGAAAATCTGTATTTCACAAAAATGGAAAACCTAGAAGAAATGGACAGCTTTCTGGACAGGTACCATCTACCAAAATTAAATGAAGATCAGATTAATTACCTAAACAGGCCTATAACCCTTAAGGAAATTGAAGCTGTCATCAAAAACCTCCCCAAATATAAAAGCCCTGGTCCAGATGGTTTCAGTGCCGAATTCTACCAGACATTCAAAGAAGAATTATTACCGTTACTCCTCAAACTATTTCACACAGTAGAAACTGAAGGAATATTACCAAATTCCTTTTATGAGGCCACAATCACCCTAAATACCCAAGCCACTCAAAGACACAACAAAGAAGGAGAATTACAGACCAATTTCCCTCATGGATATTGATGCGAATATTCTCAACAAAATTTTGGCAAACCATATACAACAATGTATAAAAGATAATATCCACCACGACCAAGTAGGCTTCATCGCAGAAATGCAGGGCTGGTTTAACATACAAAAGCTGTAAATGTTATCCATCATATAAACAAACTAAAGGAACAAAACCACATGATCATAACCTTAGATGCGGAAAAAGCCTTTGACAAAATCCAACACTCCTTTATGATTAAAGCCCTGGAGAGTTCAGGAATACAGGGAGAATACCTAAATATAACGAAGGCAATTTACAAGAAGCTGGCAGCCAGTACCAAACTTAATGGAGAAAAACTCAAAGCAATCCCACTAAAGTTAGGAACTAGACAAGGATGTCCTCTCTCCCCTTATCTATTCAATATAGTTCTCGAAGTTTTAGCTAAAGCAGTAAGGGAACGAAAAGAGATTAAGGGCATACAAATTCGAAAAGAAGAAGTGAAGCTATCTCTATTTGAAGATGATATGATTGTATATATAAGTGACCCACAAAATTCTTCCAAGGAACTGCTACAGCTGACAAACACCTTCAGCAATGTAGCAGGATACAAGATTAACTCAAAGAAATCAGTAGCCCTTCTATACACTAAAGATAAAAGAGATGAAAAAGAAATAAGGGAAACATTACCCTTCATAATAGCTGCAAATAGTATTAAATACCTTGGAGTAACTATAACCAAAGAAGTAACAGATCTATTTGACAAAAATTTTAAATCACTGAAGAAAGAAATTGAAGAGGATATCAGAAAATGGAAAGCTCTCCCATGTTCCTGGATTGGTAAGATCAACACAGTAAAAATGACAATTCTACCAAAGGCAATCTACATATTCAATGCACTGCCCATCAAATTCCAACACAATATTTTTTTTACCTTGAAATAACAATACTCAATTTCATTTGGAATAACAGGAAAGCCAGGATTGCCAAAACAATTTTACTCAACAAAAGAACCTCAGGAGGTATCACCATCCCTGACTTCAAGCTATACTATGGAGCTACAGTAATAAAAACAGCCTGGTACTGGCATAAAAACAGACTTGTGGACCAATGGAACAGAATTGAGGATCCAGACATTAACCCAAAAACCTATGAACACCTGATCTTTGACAAAGAGGCCCAAAATATTCAATGGAAAAAAGATAGTATATTTAACAAATGGTGCTGGCATATCTGGATGGAAGTGTGTAGAAAAATGCAAATAGATCCAAGCCTGTCACCCTGCACAAAACTCAAATCCAAGTGGATCAAAGACCTCAACTTAAACCCAGCCAGTTTGAACTTAATAGAAAAGAAAGTGGGAAATACCCTTTTATGAATTGGCACAGGCGACCACTTCCTAAATATAATACCAGTGGCACAGACACTAAGACCAACAATCAATAAGTGGGATCTTCTGAAGCTAGGAAGCTTCTGCAAAGCCAAGGACACTGTCAATAGGAGAAAACAACAGCCTACAGAATGGGAAAAGATTTTCACTAACCCTACAAGTGATAGAGGACTGATGTCTAAGATATATGAAGAGCTCAAGAAACTAGAACCCAAAACCTTGAATAACCCAATCAAAAAATGGGGTACAGATCTAAAAAGGGAATTCTCAGCAGAGGAATTACAAATGGCTGAAAGGCACCTGAAAAAGTGCTCATCATCTTTAGCCATCAGAGAAATGCAAATCAAAACAACTTGGAGATACCACCTAACACCTGTTAGATTGGCTAAGATAAAAGGCACAGATGACAGCCTATGCTGGAGAGGATGCGGAGCAAGGGGAACACTCCTCCATTGTTGGTGGGAGTGTAAGCTTGTTCAGCCACTTTGGAATGCAATATGGCGGTTTCTCAGAAAATTGATAATCAATCTCCCCAAGGATCCAGCAATACCACTTCTGGGTGTATACCCTAAAGAGGCACATTCACACTCCAAAGGTATTAGCTCAACTACGTTCATAGCAGCATTATTTGTAATAGCAAGAACCTGGAATCAACCTAGATGTCCCTCAACTGAAGAACAGATTAATAAACTGTGGTACATCTACACAATGCAATACTACTCAGCAGTAAGAAAAAATGATATCCTAAAATTCGCAGGCAAATGGATGGATTTGGAGAATATCCTCCTGAGCGAGGTATCACAAACTCAGAAAGATAAGCAGGAGATAAACAAACAAACAGGAAAAAAAGCCAAGCATGCCCAAGCTGCAAACCACAACCACTGAACAGCTTGGGATCAGAGACACCCTGAACTGACCCTTCTGATCCCACTCCAACTATAGGAACACCTGACTCACTCTTGAGGGAGGGGGAACAAAACTGGATTTGCCAGGAGTGGAGACTGATCCAAGCATTATTGGGTCAGTGGGACCATAGGACTCTCTGCTCCCTGCCCAGGGAGGGGATAGGGAGTTGTGGACAAGGACAAATGACCTGATGTGGCAGGAGGCGGAAGGGACCTTGAATAAGGATATACAGGGATGGAAAAAAAATTCAGAGGGAAAGCTGAACACAAAGTAAATATATGTGTAGTAATCTTATTTGCATTATCACCCTTGATAAATCATGCTTATGATTTTTATCTTTTTTATAGTTATTGTTAACTTATCAGCATTTTAAATTCATTTTACTGTTTTTCTTGATAAATACAAAATAAATAAAGAAGAAAAAATAGAAAATCTCAATGAATACTAGAAGTAAGAATGCTGGAAGACATAAAACTTTGAAGACTATATAAAGACCTTTTGCCTGAGTCAGCCATCCTTTAGGGTTTGTTTATAGTGTATACAATGGCCTTTAAGAGTCTTTCTTTTTGACTCAGGCTTATCTCTAAGTTGTATACCTTTCATTTTCTACAATAATGAGCAGAAATGTCCTCTAAACGCCTTTACAACAACCCAAAGTTATAATGTCCTCAGCAGGATAAAGCACAAAGAGAAGGAAGCTTTATTTTGTTCAGTTTAGAGAAATCTGTCCTTGGGAAATGTTTGTTATGTTTAATTATATATCTTTGTCTCTTCTTGAATCACTTTTCTATTAAAGCAATATTGATCTAAGCCCCTTTCTACCCATGCATTCTGTCTCACAGATCACTGTGCACACCACAGGCATTTCATAGAAATTGGATCTGTAGAAAAATATTTAGGGCCAAAATATTTTTTTAAGGTGCTAGTTCATGGTTTTTTTTATTTTTCCATTAACTTGTTTTTAAAACATGAAAGCACACAGTTGATTTCTTTTTACATTGCATACTTGAGAGCCTTGAAAGGCTGTGAGGTGTTTGAGGAAACCTAATAATATGCTATCAGGAAGTTCACATTTGAACCAACTTGCATAGCTCTGCACCTGGTGCCAGTTTGAGATGGTTATGATGGACAGGTGTCTGTTGACTACTTCTTGAATTCACCTTGGCTCAAGTAGTTCAGGAAGCACTTGTTATTCCACCCATAGCCACTGCTATTTAGAGACTACGGCAGGAAAAAAAAAAAAAAAAAAAGAACAAATAGACAATTGGAAAAAGCTGACATAATTCAAGGAGACTCTTACTCTTGGGGATAGTCTGCTTTTCTATAAAGGTAGTGTAAACAATAGATGTAATTTGTGCCATGGACACATTCTTAATAACTTTGAAATTACCTAATAGTTAAAATGGAAACTGCTAATAAAGATAATTAAAGGGGAGAAAAAGCTGAGGGTAACTGTCTGGCTAAGGCATTTAATAATAAAATGTGACATTTTGCTTTTACGTTACTGGTTCGAATTCTGTCAAAATCAGAATGGAAAGGTGTAGACATAATATAATAGTTATAGTCAGAGGAGGCAAAGTAGTCTAATAATAAATATTTCAGAGTATCTGTTATAAATGTTTATCACTTTAGTTTTTCTTTTTTATGCAATTGAATTAAGACTATTCTAGTAATATTCTATTAATCAACTAAGTCTATTGTCAGAGACTCCAAAAAAGTTGGGTAAGTTGGGTAACAATAGATTTATTTATTTATTTATATTTGGGGACTTATTGATGTCTTCAAATTGTTCCTCATAATAATTACTGGTTTTTAATAGTTTGAATTTTAATTTTAAAAATCTATCAGTTGGATTTATATTTGAGAGGAACTACATTGATACATTCATGATGTACCTTCTTTTTTACATTTTTCTTCCAATTTGGCATAGTTTTAGTTTCTGGATAATTTTAGAAATGTGACCAAAAATAACTTTCTGCAAATGCCGTCCGGATTTTCTGTGCACAGCTATACACTTAGTTCTTCTTGAGAAGTGTGAAACTTAAATAGTATGAACTGGTAGCCAAACAAATGGGTATGAATAGCACAAGAATTGGAATATAATTTATGCAATGCAAACATACTGCAGCAATGTGATTGCTATCAAATCCCTGTTTAGCAGACGTTTAGAAGTGATTATTTAACACATCCAAAGGGAAATAGGTTCAACATTAAAGGGAACAATCAACTATGAGTAAAGTTACTTTTTGCTCCTTTAGCCTTGATGCAGGTGAGTGGGGCTTGGTTTTGCATCAACTCGATATGTCAGATCTTATTGACTTCCCAATATGTTCCAGAAACTCAGCTCATTCACCAAAGGTAGATCTTGATTCTACTGCCAGAGGCCCCTTAAACAGACCAAACTACACAGCTGTCTCCCTCTTACAGAAGGACTAGTGTGGTGCCCTGCAGGCTGCATAGATATCAGTCTAAAGTTCAAGAGTTCCAACTGGGTTGGTTTGGTTGTCTCTGTAACTTTCCCCATATGATCTTGACCCCTTTGGTCAGATAATCTCTCTTCCTTCTCTTTGACTGGACTTCTGGTGCTTGGCCTGGTGCTTGGCTGTGAATCTCTGCATCTGATTCCAATTTTAGAAGTCAAAACTCAGATTACACTATGACTATTGGATATGTAACCCAATATCTGAATAAGTGTACTAGGGTATGACTGATGCTGATACCGCTTCTACTTTACAAGCTTCTTGGATATTTCTAAATCATCATATGGTAATAGACTTTTTCTACTTATTTTTATCAGTGTTCTACAAAGTTATTATTTGCATTTATACTAAAAAGTGAAAATATCACTGCTACGAATGCTATAGTAGAAAAATAACTTTTCTTTTGTTTATATATTTCCACTGGATAATTTAAGGCAAATTATCATACTAAGAAGCATGTAATAGTCAAGAGAAAGACAACTTATACTGAAAATCACATGTCAGTTATATGTATACAATAATCTTGAAATTACAGAAGTGACGATTATATACTTTAGTCAACTCACAACATAATTAAAAATTATTAATTCCTTAAAAAACAGTAAATTAAAAAAATCATATTTTACCTTCAAATAAACTTTTTTTCTAAAAGTTATAAAACTTAAATATATTGTGGCTAGCAGTTGTAGCTTTTGAAAATTTATTGCATTGTGAATAACAAAAGGGAAACATTTTTAGATCAAATAAAGTTTGTATGAATAAAGAGTGCTTCAAGTATTGTAGTGTTTAAAAGCTCATGATCCTAGTTCCTTAATTTACAATTACTAATATTACTACAACAATGAGAAATGTTTGTAGTCCCAACAATAATCCTTAATCTTTATTTCTTAATATGTAACAAAAGGAATCAAGGTATCAAATGTATTTGGACTGTGTGGTTGTGTAGGAAATATGAATAGGCATCATAAATGTTTGTTTGATTTGCTAATATCTATTTCTCGTATAATATAACATTATGCATCGTATAAGTATATGCATTGTAAATGGTCTTTGGTATATAAAAAATGAATCTAAGTTGCTCCATTATTTCTTTTGAGCAGTGTAGATGAAATGTAAATATTTCTGGATAAATGTGAGAGTTTAAAAAAAAGCTACCTAAATTAAAATTAAGCAGTAAAGTGAATTACAACATAGAAAAATAAGAATTGAATACCAGTAAGGCATGCTTGCTGACACTGATAACAATAGATTTCTTCCCCTATAATAATTTTAGATTTCTCTGTTATTGTGGTCATCATAGTGATTTTGGTGTGTATGTTTGATACAACTCTAAGCAACTTGTTCCTGACTCAAATTATATGTTCAATATTCTTGTCTAATCTACCTGCAGCTAAAAACTTCAAACAAGTACTTTGCCCCTATAGACAATCATGAAAGAATAGACAAAGAGTGCTGTGTATAGGACAGCTTGTTCCTGCAATCCTGACCAGGAGAATGAAAAAGGGACAGACACAGGTACAGGACAGGAGGACTAGAACTGAGAGGGATAAAAGGGGTGACATTTATCAAAACGTCTATACACCAGAACTTTAGTTAATTATACTAGGGCTTGGCAAGTCTCAGTAGAATGTCTGTATAGGGGATCAGTCATACACTGTGACATCCAGGAGGAAGAAGTTGCTATGGCTGAAGCTTTCTATACACTCTATGAACATTTACACACAGATCGGAGGAAACCATTGTTAATTGCCATGGGCCTGAGTCATTTGATCCGTGGCCACAATAGTCATTTATTTAGAACCATCCTCTCTTATACATTCACTCTGGGCTTTTTCTGTCCACTATATAAAAGGCTAAGTGAATATTATTGTACTGGTTTTTATTTATGTCAGTTTTGAACATCTTTGATAGCTTCATATTTTACAACAAATGTTTTCTCACAGCCACACCCTCACCTCCTTTTTATCCCACCACCCAACCAATTCCCATTTTACTTTAATGTCTATTATTGTGGTTTTGTTTGAAATTTATAAACCATTGTGCTTAACAGGTATAATCTCTAATTCACTTCATTTGGCAGGAATGAAGCAGAGAAGGTTCTGCCTCATCATGAGACCTGAATCAGCAGAACTACAGAAACTATCCCCCAAAACCTCTAGAGTCATGAGTAACAATAATCCCTTCCTAAAACTTTTATCTTCAGGCATTTGATCACCACTGGAGAAAAGTCACTAAAAACAAAATATTGGCTTTAGGAATTATGGTTTAGAAACCATTGTAATTGACTTGAAGGAAGAATTTGAAAACATTTTCAGTTATATCCTTGAGAAATCACAGACTGTGTGTCAGCTAAATGCATGATTCTTGTGTCACCTTAGTAGCAGAAATCCTGACAGGTTACACACAATGAAGACTTCACTTATGAGGTGTCATAGGGTGACCAGGAAGGTGCTAGAAACTGAAACAGAAGTCATTCATGTCACAGCACAGCATAGAACATGCCTACATTTTTCTTTATGAGTGTCTCAATTTAAAGATGGCAGACTATTTTGGAGGAGGAAATTCCATGATAGTATTTTATTTAAAACTGCCATAGATTTTTAAAGATTGCTATTAGCATGGTGTACAATGAGATTTACAATCCAAAAGCATTTCATAAAGATTTGGAAAGCTTGAAGCTAAGTTAGAAATGTCTGTGTAGAATTGAAGCCAAAAAGGAATTGTTTGTGAAGTTAACTTTAAATTCATTTTAAAAAATCCAAGTATTTTATGTCTGACCTGTAAGGTAGATGCCTTGAAAGACTATCTGTAATTGGTCTTAATTGCCTCATCACAGGCTCAATGATACGAAAAGATAGAAATCTGAAAAGTCTTCCATTGAAAAGATAGTACCTCAAGCATGTCATATTTTCATAGGTAAAGAATGATAGCAAACTCAGGACAGCTATTACTACATACAACAGCCTTGGCACTTGGAGGCCACTGTAGTGGCTTAATAGGACCCAAGTGATGCTTAAACTACTGATGGACTTCGGTGCCATCCTCATACTGCTGGTTTTAATTGTATGTGAGTAGTTAGAGTTACAGTGCCCTACAGGATTTCACTCGCATTTCAAAAGAAAGCCTATTATGGAAGAGTAGGGATCTCTGAAGTTATCCCATGGGAAGTCTATACCTGATGATATAACAGAGAAATTAATGATCCTGTGAAAACTACAGAAATTTAGAGATACTAGGAACATGAAACTGCTGCCACATGAGAAGCTGTATGCAGTGAGTGGAGTTAGCCCTAAAGAGAGGCCACATGACAGCAACTGGCAAGACCACAGGGATAAGATATCCCAAGTTCATGGAAAATCAAAGCATGAAGTCAAATGCCAAGAATGTTAAACATGAAACTTCTGAATTTGATGTTTTCCTTACTGAGTTTCTTTATTGCTTTGGTTCAACTTTTTTGTCTTCCTCCTTTATTGGGTGACAATGCTTAATCTGTGCTATTGGGTAATAGATGTGTATACATTGCCTTTTAAAATGTACAAAACCTAAAAATCACTTTAGCTTTCAGTCCCCAGGTTTGAGCCTCTGAACAATGTTAAAACTAGTAGCATTACAAAGACTCTCTGAGATTGGCTGTATATATTTTACACCATTGAGCTATTGGGGGTTAGGGTTGGAATATTATGGTTTAAATATAAACTGTCTTCAACAAACCCATTGTTAAAAACCCAGTTCCTCAGCTAGCAGCACTATTTCTCAAAATGTAGTGGGGTGAATCTTGGCTAAACAAGTAAATTCTTTGGAACAGTTCTTGGGAGCTACTATTCTTTACTTTCTCTCCACCATGACATGTGAGGTCTCTTCCACATGTTCCTACTACAATCATTATTATTTTTGAATCACAGTCCTAGAATGAACAGAAAGTAGGGACTAATCCTCATTTGTTTGAATTGTTTTTCTTGTTGCTTTTTCAAATATTTGCTTACAGTGACAGAAGTCTGAATATTAATATGGGGGCACACTTCTCATTTCTACATGAAAAGTGGTCATATATTAAAAACTGTGTGGCTAGAAATTGTTTGCCTTGAGGCCTGGGGCATAGTGTAGCAACTGAGTGGACACCTAAATCATCTTACCTATGGTGTTATGGCATAGAAGAGGGAAGAATAAACTGACACATGCTTCTTATTTTCACTTCTTCATATTGTGAGGGGAGGTAAAAAAATAGAGGAATGAGAGGCAAGGCTTCCCCCTACTCAGATGTTTTGTTGCTGTTACTCCGTTAAAAGGTGAAGCCACATATCTGTGAAACACGGACTTCACATAATGAAGTTATCTATGTATCACATTTATCTTCCTATATGGAAAGCAGGGCTTGCTTGTGAACATTGAAGAATGGTTAATGGAAACTTAAAATGGGCCATCCATTTCTTTGCGACCTTTCTAGTCTTTATTGAAAAAGGGTACTCACAAGACCTTATACAAGCAGAATTCTGCTTACTTCTTAGAATATTGTTTTATTAAAAACACTAATATCTGTAGACTAGGTAAGGAATCATGATGAAGTACTCTATAAAAAAAGTGTTTGTGATTTGATTGAGAATGATCCTCATAGGGTCATATATTTGAATGCTTAGTCATCAGTTGCCCAACAATTTGGGAAAGATGAGAAGGTATGCCCCTGATGGAATAGGTGTGAACTTGGTGGAGGAGCTGTGTCACTGTGAGTAGGCTTTGAGGGTTCAAAAGCCCATCATTTTTCTGAGAAACGACCATACTGCATTTCAGAATGGCTGAACAAGTTTACACTCCCACCAATGGAGGAGTGTTCCCCTTGTTCAGCAACCTCTCCAGCATAGGCTGTCATCTGTGTTTTTAATCTTAGCCAATCAGTCAGGCAGAAGGAGGTATCTCAAAGATGTTTTGATTTGCATTTCTCTGATTGCTAAAGATGTTGAACACTTTTTCAAGTGCCTTTCATCCATTTGTAATTCTGCTGAGAATTCCCTTTGTAGTTCTTAACCTCATCTTTAAATTGGGTTATTTAGGACCTTGGGCTCTAGGTTCAAGAGTTCTCTATATATTTTAGAGATTAGTCTTCTGTCACTTGTAGAATTGGTGAAAAAATTTTCCCATTCTGTAGGCTGTCTTTGGTACCTTGGTGCCCATTCCCTCCAGAGGAACACCTGACCCAGTCTTGATATTGGGTTGAGGAAATGGGACTTGCCTGGAATGGATGCTGAACTAAGCCACCTTGAGACCTTCTGTCTTTTCTAGGGTGGAGATGAGGGGATGGGGAGAAGAGAAAGTGACTGGGAGGGATCAGGAGGGGGAAGGGAGTTTGAACAAGGGGATACATGAATTAAAAAAAATGAGACTTTATTCTATAAAAATAAATAAAAAAACTAAAAACAACAAAAACTCCCAAAACAAAACAAAACAAAACAAAAGCCCACCATAGGCCCAGTGCCTCTCTTTGCTTCTCTGCCTGCTGATCAGGGTGGAAGGCTCTCAGCTACTGAACCAGCACCTGCTGTCTAGCTCCCTGCCATGAGAAGAATGGACTAAACCTCTGAAACTGTAAGCAAGCTCCCAGTTAACTGTTTTCCTTTATACACAACGATTTTTAAATGAGTTGTTTTCAAATTGCTGCTGGATTACATGAATTCAAATGATAAGCATTTAAATTATTCATTCTAGGGATTATAAGGAAAATGGCATTCAAACAGGTTCCCTGAAGGGAAAGGTGGATTCCCTCTGTTAGTTAAGAGCAGTGACTGAGTCATTAAAGCTCTTTATCTTAGGTGATCAGTCCAATACCTGGGGAAGCTAGGATGTTAGGAGAATGTTATAATTTTGGTTGTGTGGAAGAAAAATTAGCCTCAAGTCATTGCTTATGTTTGTTCCCAGTCACCTAGCTGGACAGGGAAGAGGCAGGTATCAAAGAACAGGTGCTGTCTGCTGCCTCGCCACATTGGCACTAGACATCATGATTTCACTTTCATTTTTTAGCCATTGAGTTAGGTATTTTATTTGGTACATATCTCTCAGACATTTCAGAGGAATCTAATAGGTAACCACTCAATTTAACACATATTTGTGGCAAGCATTATATTCTGTATGATAATATATTCTTTTTATACTTTCCAGGTAGACAAAATGAGATCTGCCTACACTATCTCAAGCTCTCTTGAGAAATTGTTTATTTACCATTTCTTCTATTGCTGCTCTTTTAGTAGCTATCCAAGCCCAAATACATTGTAAATGAAAAACTGAACCCACAAGTGTTTACAACAAAAGAAACAAACCAGTAAGACATCTAATAGATCATTTTTAATATAGCTGTTAAGTACAACCACACTTAAGACCATTGCATCTAGTATTGTGTGTACTTTATAAAAGATTTTTTCTTTTATATTTATAGATTATGCATTATGTGTATTTTGTAGACTCACATTAGGGGAAGATATTAGCAGAAACATATAAGTGGAATGGCAAAGTGATGAATGATGCTTTAGAAGATAATTCACACAATTTTGTATTACGCTGAAGCTACAAAGCTGAAATTGCCAATCTTTTTCTTTTCTAAGATGTATTTTATTAGTTTTTTAAAATTTCATATAATAGTGGTTATGAATCTGAGAAGACTGATAACTGAATTTGATGGGGTAGATGATTTAAAATCACTAAATTATACATATATATATATATTCATGTGTAAATATAGTGGTAGTGATGATCCTGACCCCTGCTTGAATAGCAGGCAGTGTGTTTGTAATTCATCCTCTTTGCTAGCACAGCTTTATCCTCAGGTTAGATAAACAAGCTGTGCTTCCCTGTTGTGCCTCTGCCCTATACTTGTGCTTTAGCTTCGGGAGCTGCATTTGCCAGTCCAGGATGAACTGGCTGATTACAGGAGGCACCTTCAGGTGCTTATAGAGAGTCATGTTTCTGTGCAGCTCTATGTGGCAAGACCAACTGACAAATTGGTGGGGTCTACTTTGGGCTGGATGTCCTGTTACTATCATAAAGGGGAACTAGTCGACTCAACTGCTCAGAGATACATGTGGTGTATGTTCCACTGTGTGGTGGGTTTCCTGCCTCCCCTATATTACCAGATTGAGATTCCCTAGTGAATCATCATAGGCAAAGCCATGTGGAAACAGCTGCTCCACAGGAAGACATGGATTGCCATTGCCTTCATAAATGTTAACTTAGAAGGTGAAGGAGTTCTGCCTAGGCTGAGGGAAGCTAGAAAGATCAATTATAACAATAGATGTGATGAGATTCTTGGTCACTGGGGAGGCAACATCCTGGGGCTAGAGTCTGCAGCTTGCATTCTAAAAATTTTATTCCATTACAGTTTCCTCTGAGATAAAACTGTCTATTTAATAGGGAAGCTTCATTAAGACTAAGGATGTTTATGAGGAGGTAAAACAAGATGTTCTAGGAAAAGGTGAAAAACTCATCCTTCAGCGAAGCTCTTTATTTAAAAACTTTTACATACCAACCACAGTTCCCCTTCCCTCACCTCCTCCCATGTACGCCCAGTATCCCCCACCCCATCCACTTTTCAAACAGGTTAAGGATTCCCTTCGGTAGTTAACAAAGTGTGGCATATCAAGTTGAGGCAGGACAAGCCACTCCCCCATGTGTCAATGCTAAACAAGGTATCTTTCTATAGGGAATGGATTCTAAAAAGTCAGTTCATGCACTAGGGGTAAATCCTGGTCCCATTGTCAGAGGCCCCATTAACTGCCCAAGCCACACAACTGTTCAACATTGAGAGGGCCTAGTTTGGTTCCATGTAGGCTTCCCAGCTGTCAATCCAGATTAAAAAATTAAAAAAACAAAAAACAAAAAACAAAAACAAAACAAAACAAAAAAAACCATGAAGGAATGGAAGGGTAGAGTTGGGAGTGATAGATAGGTAGATAGATAGATAGATAGATAGATAGATAGATAGATATGTAGATAGATAGATAAATAAAGCAAGGGAAAGAGAGACAGAAAGAGTGAGGGGAGGGAGGGAAGGAGAACAACAAAATAGATATCTTGACAAAGGGAGCCATTTTGGGGGTTAAGAAGAATTCTGTTGCTAGGGAAATTTCCAGGAATTCACAAAGATGACCCCAAACAATAGTGGACAGAGTGCATCAACTGGCTTTTCCCTGCAATCAAACTGATGATCACCTTAATTGCTATCATTGAACCTTCACCCAGCAATGTAGAGATTCACAGCTGAGCAGAAGTAGAAAATCTTTTAAACTCAGGAAGTGAATGATTCAAGTAGTTTCAGGAAGTCCTTAAAACTGACCAGCTTCCTTGGGCTGTTCCCTCTCAAAGCATATATAAATGGTAAGGACTACTGAGGAAAATTTCAGACAAGTTGAACTACCTCGAAAAATTTTCAAGATAAATTAAGTTATTTGTAAAAACACCAGATCAGCTGAGATGATTGGGAGAGGCTCAGGCAAGCTGAACTACACACAATGGACACCTCCAACCTGTTGCCCTGCCATGCAGGCTGTGTAGTGTGTCCCAGATTCCCAGCTTTTGTAAACTGTCTGCTTGGGTTGGCTTTGGGGATATAGCCATCCTTGAATCATTTTTGTTCTAGTAGGTAACCTGATGTGAACAAGCAGGTATATACATGTAGTTAGCATAACAAAAGTGTCTTTGCTGTTGTTGTTTAATGTGAGGGTCATCACACAAGGTTCACACTCTAAGTTTCTAACTGCAGTCAAGCTTTTCTTTGGACTACAAATTTATAAAAGAAAAAAAAATTGACACTGAGACATACTAATTATGAAAGTTTGGTGCTAAGTTGGGCTTGTTTCTAACTAGTTCTTATAACTTTGCTCATTTTTATTAATTTACTTTCTGCCTTTTGGCTTTATTACCAAATCGCCATACTGTTCATCCTGCTTTTGTCATTGCATTCTTTTTCCCAGCATCCTCTTTGTCCAGAAATCCTGTCTAGTAGCTTTTTATTAAACCATTCAGGGTAACGTATCTTCACAGTGGACAAAAAGATTATTCCACAACAACTAACTGTTCTCCTAAGCCTAACTCTCCATGACTAAGATATGTGCATCATATCTTAGCTGAAGGTCAAGTCCAGTCTCTAACAGAGTCTCTGATTAGAGGATCAGAATCCTGAGGGAGAATTTCCAGTGGCAAGTCAGATCAAAATGTCATATCTCTAAATATTCTGAGCAGAGCATTGCTGTGTTCCTATAAATGGGCTGGCAACTTGGAGCCCATTTACTGCAAAGGAGTGCCTAACACAGTCTTGATACTGGGATGAGAAAATCAGACATGCCTGGAGTGGAAGAGCCATGCTAAACTGACCCACCTTGGGTCTTCCTCCCTTTTGGGGGAGGGGATTGGGGAATGAGGTGGGTCGAAGCTGAAGGCTGACTAGGAGAGATTGGGAGTAGGAAGCAAGGGATACATGGGGAAAAAAAGATCTTTTTTAAATAAAAAGAAATCTATTATTGACTTTGCTCATTAAGATAATAAAAACTGTCATTTATCCAGTGACTATTTTGGGTTGAAGGCAATAAACCTGGAGAACAAAAATACTTTTCACTCAACACAAGCAGGCCAGAGTATTATACATACAGCCAGTAATATAATTTCACATGCCCAGGTCACATGTTAAAAACACAATGAATGTATGGAAGGCCAAGTAAATATATCTCTTCTTACCCAAAAAGCACAAATCAATACTCCCATGGAATTGTTATCCGATCAATACATGATCAGAGAATTCAAGAAAATTAAAAATGACATTAGCAAATGTTTGAATGACCAAGAGTTCATTTTACAACAGTAAAATACTCCTGATTGATGTCCAAGAAAACAGTTAGTTGAAAGAAATAAATGACAATTTTGGTTTTGGAGAGTGAATTCAATAAAGATGATGAAAATAAAGAAAGAAATAATAAATCCAATAACTCAATTAGAAACTCAGGGCCAAGCAGTCTCAGTAAAATGGAAGTAGATACATTGATTTCCAAGTCTATATAGTTATCTAATTAACTTTACACCTGAGCTTAGCATCTGACCAGCATAAGCATAACAAGCATGGCTCTGACAAGCCTTGCTCTTCTCCCCCATTCCCTCTGCTTGGCAAACAAAAACAAAAACAAACAAACAAACAAAAAACAAACATTGGATTACATTCCTGAAGCTAACCACTAGGGTCTATTTCCTTATTTGGTCACTTCTTCTTCCTGAGGCTGACTACCAAGGTTCAGCTATTAAAGTCCAGCAATCAAAAGTTCTTTTTCACTTGAGTTAACATGCCCAATTAAATGCCTCCTTGTAATATGGGGTTTCCCCTTTTGCATTATAAACTACCATTTTCCTGTGTACCATGCCTCTCTCCTTTCCATTCAGAGGCAGTCCCATTGACTTGGGGACAAATACTCCTGGCACCTTTCCCTTGTTCCCTCCCCTTTCTCCCTTGTCCTCTGTCTTTGTTTTTGTTTTACCCCTTCCTTTTGCCCCTCTGGGATAAATAAATCTCCTCTGTGCTGAGAACTTCATTTTGTGGGTCCTGAGCCAATACTTGTCCTTTTAGCACCGTTTCCTGAATAAATAATGGTCCCCTGGCCCATTGTATTGAATATATTATTACCTTGTAAAAATGTAAATGTCAATGCAGTTGCCCATTTGGCTCTGAAATCTTTAGCTCTTAATGTTTTAATGTCTTGTAGGCTTTAGCTTTGTTTCAAGCTCTGGTATACATGGTAGTCTAAAAGTTTTGATTTGCTTATACTTTTCAAGAAGATGTATTTGTGGTGTGTATATTTGTGTGCCTGAATAAATTTATGAGCACCATGTACACATTAGATTCCCAAGAATTAATATAATTTATTTTGTTTCAGGTATTATGAGACTCCTGGTATAGGTGATAATATCAGGACTCAGTCTTGGATAGGATGCTGAATGCTCTTAACCACTAACCCTATTAATCTTTATTTTCTTAGCTCTCTATGTAAATTTTAACATGATGTTTTTAATTTTTAGAGTTGAAAAAAATCCATTACTAAAATTTTAATTTAGAATTAGGTAAAATCTATTGGATTGGTTTTGGGAATTGGACATCGTTAGAGACCCAATCTTTTTATTCCTAGTTGTTTAAAACTTAAAGTGACCCTTAATTATAAATATTCCCTGATACTTAGACAACTTATCAAACTCAAATTTAGCTTTAATTTATGTATTTAAACTAATCTAACCAATATGTTATCAAACTTCTAGTAAATATAAAAAATTCTTTATATACTTTTATATTATACAGTTTTATACTACTTTTAGTGTTTGAATCTTTCCCCACTACCCACACTTACAAAGAAAGCCTACATTTTCTATTAAGGTACATCAAACTTGCTATTAGGAAAAATTAAATCCAACCTCTGTTTTTCTTCTACCAATTATGTTCATGATTATCTATATCAGGCAGCTTTTTACCTATCCTTGCCATAATAAACCAATAGTGGCCAATGCTGTTCTGGTCACATTCCTGTTCTGAACTAGAAAAATGACTGCTTGTTCCTGCCCATCTACAATATTATCTGAAATGTAACATTCTTTACAGAGTGCCTGAGTCAGTATCTTTAAACAACAATGTAAAAAAAAATAGCTATTTAAGAAAGACTTCTATTTCTCTGTGTTGTTTACACTTGGAATATTAGTTTATGATTGTCAATTATTTAGCATCATGTTCAAAACTCTTTAATATCATTATTTTCTATTGTAAAAGCTCTAGTTGGTATAATATATATTATATATATAATTATATAATAATATGTAATGTTAACCCATTTTGATTTACATTTTATTTATGCAAATATATCAAGAATCTTTTCATTGTTGTGTTATGTTTCTGGACTGGTCTTTCTGGCCTAGCCTCAAGGGTTGGAACCACAGTCCCAATAAATATACACAGTCTCACAGAAACACACAGATGCTTAATTAATTTTATGCTGATTGACGTAGGGCCCACCCAGGCATATTTCTAGCTAGCTCTTGCTCTTCAACCAGCCCATTATTCTTGTTCAGCCACAAGGCTCAGAACCTTTTCCCAGCAGCATTTCAACTTCTTTTCTCTGCATCTTCTGGCATCTCTGTTCTGCTCTGCTTGTTTCCAGAGTTTTCTCAGTCTGTTAGCTCCACCCACACTTCCTGTCTGCCTTTGGCCAATCAGCATTTTTATTAAACCAGTAGGCAGGACAATTAGTTACAATAGAATTGAATGCAATCCCACTACCTTTTCCACTTTAAAACAAACAAACAAGCAAACAAGAAAAACCACAAATCTAATATTCTTTTTCCCCATTACTTATAATGACTTATAACCAACACTGTAAACAAATGTAAACATCTATAATCCACTTTTTTTGAGAATGTGAGCATAGTACTCTAGGTTACTTTCTGCTGAATGGTGGTGTTGGCAATCTCATGAGGGTTCAAAGACAAAATTTAAAATTATGGACAAGCCTTTAGTGGAGTAATCTGTAAGGCTGAGTCATCTCAGTCAGCCTTCTTGAAGTTGTTTTGGATACAGAGCTCAGAGGAAACTGCAACAGAGATGCTCTGAAATGCTAAATCATCTAGGTCATTTGTTTTCATTGGAAACTTTTCAGGGTGATCTTCCTCTGTCAAACTTTATTTTCTTTAACCACAAATAAATTCACAGGCTCTCATTTTTGTGGAAATAAAAAGAGATCCTCTTCATCAAAGTAGTATTTCTTTTGATTTTAGTTTTAAAGTCAACTCATTTACATAATATATAGATTGGATTAATCCAACAGCATTTATAATCAAATGTCTCTCAGGAGCTTTTAGTTCTTTATTTTCAGTCAAAATACTTAAAGTCCAGATGCTAATTGTATTTTCCATCTTTATGTGGTTTATTATTTTTTTTATTCTATTTATTTTTAAGCACTTTATTTTTTTTCTTTTTATTTTCTCTCTGAAACCTACATACTTTTTAACACACTCTAAACCATGTACTTAAAAAAAAAATCTGTCTTTAATGTTATCTCTTATTTCTTGTCTTTTTGTATTTCTGACCACAACTTTGCTTGGATAGGGTGGCTGACTCTGCCCAGCTTTCTTGATTTCTTTCTGTTTCTGACCACACCCTTACTCTGCCAATATGTGGCTAAGGATTGAAGATTGAGCTAGAGCAGCTGGCTGGTTCCACCCAACTCTCAGTCAGACTTCATAGTTTTACTTTTTAACAGAGGTATTCGTAGGACTTACAGTTACCACTCTGGGGAATTTTAGGATCCATATAATCCCACAGTAAAGCACTTCCATCTACTGTTCAGCAACCACATTTAACTATTTGGCAGCAGGGCCTCTTAAAAGACTCTAAAGTGTTTTGCCTCTAAGACTGAAACAGAAAGCCTACTTTAAAAAAGCCTCACCTCTGTTTGTCTCCAGCAAATACAGCTGATCCAAGAAAACACCACCAGTAAGAAGCCATCTTTGACTCTTTTTTTGTTGTTGTTGTTCAATATAATCAGAAACTTTACATTCATCATATGAAACTTGTTGCTTGTACCGAATCTTCTGTGAGACTTTGGGAACGGGCCTTGGTGCAGCTTAAACAGCCATTTTGTAATTTAAGCTTAAATACTGCAGAGTCTCTGTACCACGATTCCAACAAAGAAACAACTTGGAATCTACTTTTGGCTCTGTTTCTGTGCTCTAGACTGTTTTCAAGTTTTCTATGGTTTTATGTGGGTATATTTTACCCACATTGGGCTGCCATTTGTTGTAATAGACTTTTACCCTAGAGTTTTGAGGCTAGCCCTAAGATTCAGACCCACTTGTACCCTACTGCCTCTTTGACACAAAGAAACACGCAAAAGCGTACATTTATTTCATGCTGATTGGCCTGGGGCCCAGTGATATAATTTGCTAGGTCTTAATTCTCAAACTAAACCATTTTTCCTATTTTGTTCAGCCTTGCTGCTTGGTACCTTTTCTCAGAAGCATTTAAAATTCTTTTCTCAGTGTTCTCTGGCATCTCTCTGGTATCTCTCCTCTGCTTTGAGATGTTCCCAGAGTTTTCTTAGTCTGGCAGGCCTGCCTACACTTCCTGTCTGCCTTTGGCCAATCTGTATTTTTATTAAACCAATAGGCAGGACAATTATTTTCAATGGAACAGAATAAAATCCCACTACATAAAAATAAAACTTGTCAACCATGTTTTTTTTTTTTTTTCTGATGTTTCCCAAACTCTCTTATTCAGACAAATTTTAGTCTTTTCTAGCTTTTTTAGCTCTCTTCAAGTAAGTTTTGGGATAGTATCTACAAGTGTACCTTCAAGCTATACTGAAACTGTAATGATTTTTTTTTATTACATGTTTAAAAGTAAAGTTTACCTGTAAAAAGAACTAAGAAGATTCTATTCTAGTTCCAGCAATGTGCAAGAGAGTTAATTGAATCTCAGAGAAAATAAGTATTTTTCTCATGTTATAAGAAACTTCTTGCCAAATACAAAATCCTTTGAACCACAAGGTAGACAGGCTCTGAGGGTGAAAGAAGAAACTGAGTAATTGAAGTTTCTTTTTCTCTCACTCCCACTTATCCTCCAAAGTGGAAATATTAAGACCAAAGGAGATTTTCAAAATTTCTGCAGGAGGCATGCTAGAGAGTATCAGTCGGTTTAAAGCTTTCAAAGCCAGCAGCACACTATCTCCCAAAGTTTAAGATCAAAATGTATTTTCTAATCATTTCTCCTTGGCTTGGAGATGTTATTTATTTCAGTGCCAATATCAAGAATTCAAGATTTTTTTATTTCTTTTGCTTGAGTGCCTCAGTGAAATTCAAATGTTGTAATGCAATGATGATTTTATATGTGTAGAGGTCCATCCATTTATGTACTTATAATTCTTACTTAGTAGGAAATAGTTTTTTTTTTATTTTTATTTTATTTTTTTTTTTGTATTTATCAATAAAAACAGTAAAAAGAATTTAAAAAAATGCCGAAGAGTTAACAATAACTATGCAGAGGATAATAATCATAAGCATGGCTTATCAAGGGTAGAAATGCAAATAAGATTACTACACATATATTTTCTTTGTGTTCAGCTTTCCCTCTGAATTTTTTTTTCCATCCCTGTATATTCTTATTGAAGGTCTCTTCCCCCTCCCACCACATCTGATCATTTTTCTTCTCTGCAACTCCCCATCCCCTCCCTTGGCAGGGAGCTGACAGTCCTATGGTCACACTGGCCCAACAATGCTTGGATCAGTCTTCACTCCCGGCCAAATCCAGTTTTGTCCCCCCTCCCTCAAGAGTGAGTCAGGTGTTCATATAGATGGACTGGGGTTTGAAGGGTCAGTCCAGGGTGCTTCTGATCCCAAGCTATTCAGTGGTTGTGGTTTGCTGCTTGAGCAAGTTTGGCTTTTTTTTTTTTCTTTTTTGTTTGTTTAGAGACCCCTAGTGAGTGAGTACATCCCCTGCTTATCTCTCTGAGTTTGTGATACTTTGCTCAGGAGGATATTCTCCAAATCCACCCATTTGCCTGTGAATTTTAGGATATCATTTTTTCTTACTGCTGAGTAGGATTCCATTGTGTAGATGTACCACAGTTTGTTAATGCATTCTTCAGTTGAGGGACATCTAGGTTGTTTCCAGGTTCTTGCTATTATAAATAATGCTGCTATGAACATAGTTGAGCTAAT
>PVIH01021455.1:0-29712 GCA_004025045.1 Sigmodon hispidus | reverse complement strand
ACTCTTCGGATCCCACTCCACCTAGTGGAACACCTGACTGACTCTTGAGGGAGGGGGGACAAAACTGGATCTGCCAGGAGTAGAGACTCAACTAAGCAATATTGGGTTATTGGGTTATTGGGACCATGGGACTGTCTGCTGCCTGCCCAGGGAGGGGATGGGGAGTTGTGGTGAAGAAAAATGACCTGATGTGGAGGAATGGGGAAGAACATTGAATAAGGATACACAGGGTTAGGGTTAGGGCTAGGGTTAGGGTTAGGGTTAGGGTTAGTATTTTTATGTGTAGCAAACTTATTTGCATTATCACCCTTGATAAGTCATGTTTATGATTTTTATCTTCTTTATAAATATTGTTAACTTTTCAAAAAAAAAAAAAAAGAAAGAAAAATGCAAATCAAAATGACTTCAAGATTTCATCCTAGCCCTGTCAGAATGACTAAGATCAAAACCAGAGTGACAGCTTATGCTGGTAAGAATGTGGAGCAAGGGGAGCACTTCTCCATTGCTAGTAGGAGTGCAAACTTGTACAGATACTTTGGAAATCAATACGGTGGTTTCTCAGAAAACTGGGAATGGATATATGTCAAGATATAGTTAGACCACTCCTGCACATATCCAAAGGATGATTCATTCTACCACAAGGACACTTGCTCAACCATGTTCATTTCAGTTTTATTCACAGTAGCCACAAACTGGAGAAAAAAAAACTATGTTGTTTTGTCTAACAAAGAATAAATTAAAATTCTGGTACATTTAAAAAAAAAAAAAAGAAAGAAAGTGTTTTTCCTATTCTTAACAATCGTATAGCATGCCAAGTCAGTGTTATATATGTAATTTAATATTACCTTTTCTCTCCATAGATTAGTTTTATACACATTCACAAGCAACTTAATAAAGCATATGTTTTATTAGCAAGATAGCAGCATATATTTATATTGCAGTATCCAAATTTCTAATAAATAAACTTATCTCAAGCATTTTCAGGAATGGTTTTTCTTCTCCACAATTCCCCATCCCCTCCCTGGGCAGAGAGCAGACAGTCCTATGGTCCCACTGATCCAATAATGCTTGGATCAGTCTCCACTCCTGGCCAAATCCAGTTTTGTCCCCCCTCCCTCAAGAGTGAGTCAGGTGTTCCTCTAGGTGGAGTGGGATCCCAAGGGTCAGTCCAGGGTGTTTCTAATCCCAAGCTGTTTAGTGGCTGTGGTTTGCAGCTTGGGCATGCTTGGCTTTTTTCTTGTTTGTTTGTTTAGAGACCACTAATGAATGAGTAGATCCCCTGCTTATCTTTCTGAGATTGTGATACCTCGCTCAGGAGGATATTCTCCAAATCCATCTATTTGCCTGTGAATTTTAGGATATCATTTTTTCTTAGTGCTGAGTAGTATTCCATTGTGTAGATATACCACAGTTTTTTAATTCATTCTTCAGTTGAGGGACATCTAGGTTGTTTCCAGGTTCTTGCTATTACAAATAATGCTGCTATGAACATAGTTGAGCTAATACCTTTGGAGTGTGACTGTGCATCTTTAGGGTATATACCCAGAAGAGGTATTGCTGGGTCCTTGGGGAGATTGATTCTCAATTTTCTGAGAAACCGACATATTGCATTCCAAAGTGGCTGAACAAGCTTACACTCCCACCAACAATGGAGTAGTGTTCCCCTTGATCCACATCCTCTCCAACATAGGTTGTCATCTGTGCCTTTTTCTTAGCCAATCTAACAGGTGTTAGATGGTATTTCAAAGTTGTTTTAATTTGCATTTCTCTGATGGCTAAAGATGATGAGCACTTTTTCGAGTGCCTTTCAGCCATTCGTAATTCCTCTGCTGAGAATTCCCTTTTTAGATCTGAACCCCATTTTTTGATTGGGTTATTCAAGGTTTTTGGCTCTAGATTCTTGAGCTCTTTATATATCTTAGAGATCAGTCCTCAATCACTTGTAGGGTTGGTGAAAATCTTTTCCCATTCTGTAGGCTGTCTTTTTGTCCTATTGACAGTGTCTTTGGCTTTACAGAAGCTTCTTAGCTTCAGGAGATCCCACTTATTGATTGATGGTTGGTCTTAGGCACATTTTCAAATTACAATAAAATTATTTTGTTGCTTATATCAAAAGCAAATTTATTCAAATTTGACATTGATTTAATGCTGCTTCTATTGTCTGTTCAAGGAATATTTTCACCCCTTATGATACTTAAACTCAAATATTTGCTTCTTGATGAACAACTTTGTATGTAGGATCAGTGATCATTAAACCTAGGGATATTCACAACCTAGGAAAGCCCATATTCATATGCTCCATAAACACATTTTTAAAATTATATTTCGTCTTTATGGAGTACTCTCTGTGATCTTTTATTTTTTATTTTCTTTTACTGTTTTTATATACCCACCAGTGTGTCTCTCCTTCCCCTCTGCCCAGTCTCCCCTCAGGTTCTTTCTATCCCATCTCTCCATCTACTCCTAAGAGAGAATAAAGACTCCCAGGGCGAGTCAATACAGTCTCATATATCCAGTTGAGGCAGGACCAAGCCCCTGCCCCCATTATCAAGGCTAAGCTAGGTGTTCTTCTGTAGGGAATAGGCTTTAAGAGCCAGTTCATGCACTAGGAATAAATTCTGGTCCCATTGCCAGAGGCTCCACATACTGGCCAAACAATTGCACTGTCATCCACAATCAGAGGGTTTAGTTCAATCCCAGGCAGGTCCTCCAATAAATTAGTAAGCACCCAATATCTCAAGTCACCAGTCTCTGTTGTTTTCCTCATTATGGTCTTTTACCCTTTGCTTATATAATCTTTAATCCCTCACTTTGACTGAATTGTATTTCTGCTTCCATCAGTTGCTGGATGAGGTTCTATGATGACAGCTGAATGAGAAATGAATTGAATGTAATCTACTAGATTATAGGGGAAGGCCAGTGTAGTCACCCTTTCCACTACTGCTTGGAGACTTAGCTGGGATAATGTTTGAGGATTCTTGGGTATTTTCCTATTGCACCAGATTTCTCTCTAACCCCATAATGGCTCTTTCTCTCAGATACCTATTTCATTGTTCTGCCTCTCTCTGTTCCTACCCCAACTAACACATCCTGTTTTCTTATGTTCTTTTCCCAGGTTGCCTTTACCCACCCCCAACCTATGCACCTAATTTACTCAGGAGAACTTATCTATTTCCACTTCCCAAGAGGATCCATGGATGTCTTTCTTTGGTTTTTCTTTGTTATGTAACTGCACAGGAGTTGTAAATTGTAGCCTGGTTACTCTTTGATTTAGGTCTAAAATCCACTTGTGTGTGAGTACACAAAGTATTTTTCTTTCTGGGTCTGTGTTAACTTACTCAGAATGATTTTTTTCTACTTCCATATATTTGCCTACAAATCTCACTGTGTCATTTTTTTTTCTGTTGTGTAGTGAATATGCCATTCTAATGGAGATTCCAATTTGTTTCTTATGAGGAATCACGATTTTACTTTTAACATTTAAAGAACTTACTATTTTGATTTCTAGAATAAATTTATATGATAAGAACAGTAGCACTTAGTGCCATATATAAAAAACAATAAAATAAAAATCTCAGTGAAATTCAGTTGCAATTAATTTGAGCACAAATTTGACTCAAACACACACAATAAAAAATCATCTTGCTTCTTAATCTAGTTTGCTGATTTCTTTTATTGAATGATCAAGCAGCAAAAAGGTATTATTTTAGAAATTATTGTAATATGTTATGAATGGGATAGATAATACTTCAATAAATTTCCCAATTAAAAATTTTTTAGAGATAAAAAACACACTGTATTACTGTATGAAGAATCTCACTTGGCATATGGTTTTTGGGAAGATCCCTATAAAAGACGTTTTATTTTTGTTATTCTAATCACAATATTATTTCCTTACATTTTTCATTGAGAAGTAGATAATAAAAATTTAAAATGTTAGAATGAAGTACAATTTATTTATTTTAAACTATTTTAGAAATCCTTATAAGCTATTGAAATCTCATTAAAAATAATCGCAAGTCATCTAATATATTCTATGCAAATTTGAAGCATATTGTCTCATTTCAATATTCTCATTTAAAAATGACCATCAATTTTACATTTTATATAAGCTCACAGAAATAACAGAAAGAAGATAATGAACATCAAGATAAAATTTAAATGTTAACTACTTCTTAATTAATCCATATTTTATATTCATGAATAAAATTGGAATCAACTCAGGGTGATATTATTTTAGTAAGCTCATGAAGGTAGGGAGGAGAAAAAAATGCATTTGATTTTGACTGAGATAAATTTCAAAATTAAAGTTTTCTCTCTGCTTAGCTGTGTTGTTACCCTTTAGGCATCAATCTATTGAGAGGGATAAGATATCATCTTTCAGAGGAAACATGCCATAAATATTGTGATAAAGGATTTGTAATCCTTAAAAACAGATGGCTGTTTCATAAAGATTGTCAGCCGAGGAGGTTTTGCTGCTGACAGCATCATATTGAACAACTGCAATTGGTTCCACTTAGCACAATCAGAGGCTTTCGTCCATTAATCAATCACAGCTGGCTGATTACTCTGACAGCTGGATCTTTCAAGTCCTAGTTGTCACCCTTTGCACTATTCTTGAGTAATAAAACCTAAATCAAGTGAAATGTAATCTTAGTGCCTGTAATAGTAAATTAACATGAAGAGGGGAAGAAATGAAGGATGTCTCAACCTTCATGTGAGAAGGGCTGTACTTCTAAGAATCTTAGACAGAGCAGCTTTCATAAAAGTGGTATATTAGGCAAAATAATTACTACACCAATAAAGATAATGCAATAATTGGATGTTCACCCTTCAGTTTTCTTCAACTTGGCACATTATAAGACATTATTTAATTGATTCTAGGTTACAGTTTCCTTTACTGGAATTTGAATAATATTTTGTAAAAAAAGGATGCATCATCTTATGTTCTAAAATTTTACATTTTGCTCTTAAACTATTAATATACTACCATATAGAATCATTAGTTTGTCTGTTATGTATAAACCCTTAGTACTAAGGAGATAACAAAATGTAATGTTTTCATATGAATTATACCAAGTATCAAATGGTCAAAAACAGAATACTTAGCACCCGAAGATAATATGTTAAATTTCTACTGAAACATTAATAATTGCATTAAATATTTTTGTTAATTTTTAAATCATAGCTTTTCCTTTCCCTCTATTACAATGTATAGTGATTGTGAAAAACACTTTAATTTTCCTTGGTTATTTCGCTCCGTCATTTTAGTGTAAAAAAAATTCTTTAAAATGTACCTCTAGTAAACATGTTTAACATAATTTATTAAAGTTTGATCACTATATATATAAATATATATAATGTAACTTGAATTAATAATTAGAATTAATAATTTGTTTATTATGTATACATATAACTACAATACATGTGGCATAATAGGCTCATAAAAAAAGTATACATAGCATACCATGTTTTAAATTTTGTTTATTTTTAAAATTTTTTTCACATATATATTTATTATTTGGTGTTTTTACATCATGCACCCCATCAAACTCAGATATCGTACCTCTCAGTGCCATGTCCACACTTATGATCCCCCCATTTACAAAACCACCCATTCATCCTACTCAGTTGCTTAATGGTGCATAGATAAATCCTCTGTGGCAAGACCCTTAAAGAAAACCAAGTCTTTCCTAATAAATCCCTCTGCCAGAGGCCATCAATGTAGAGGTGAGGCATTGTGTCATTTAGCTATATTCTACTCTTGAGTTTTTGTGTACAATGACATCTCCCTTTCTATATTTTTTTAAATTCCACTAATGAGTGAGTACATTCCCAACTTCGCTTTCTGGGCTTGTGATACTTTGCACAGGAGAATGTTCTCCATATCCATTCATTTAGATGCAAATTTTAGGATATCATTTTTTCTTATTGCTGATTAAGACTCAATTGTGTAGATATACCACACCTTGTTAATCCATTCCTTAGTTGAGGGGCATCTAGGTATTTTCAGGCTCTTGCTATTATGAATAATGCTGCTATGAACAGAGTTGAGCTAATGCTTTTAGGATGTGAATGTGCATCTTTAGTGTATATGCTTAAGAGTGGTATTGATGGATCCTAGGGGAGATTGAATCTGAGTTTTCTGAGAAACTGCCATACTCCATTCCAAAGTAGCTGAGCAAGTTTACACTCCAACTAGCAATGGGGGAGTGTTCCCCTTTTTCAACATGCTTTCCGGCATAAGGAGTCATCTGTGTTTATAATCTTAGCCATTATGACAGATGTAAGGTGGTGTCTCAAAGTTGTTTTGATTTGCGTATCTCTGATGGCTATAGATGTTGAGAACTTTTTCATATGCCTTTCATCCATTTTTAATTTTTCAGCAGAGAAATTTCTTTTTAGTTATGAAACTCATTTTTTAATTGGGTTTTTAAGGGCTTTGGGCTCTAGCTTTTTGAGTTCTCTACGTATTTTAGAGATCAATCCTCTGTCACTTGTAGGGTTGGTGAAAATCTTTTCCATTTTGTAGGCTGTCATTTTTTCTTATTGACAGTATCCTTGGCTTTACAGAAGCTTCTCAGTTTCAGGAGGCCCCACTTATTGATTGTTGATCTTAGTGTCTGTGCTACTGGTAATATATTTAGGAAGTGGTCACCAGCCAATGCGTGGAGGGTGTTTCCCTCTTTTTTCTATCTATTTCAGTGCAGCTGGATTTATGTTGAGGTTTTTGATCAATTTGGATTTAAGTTTTTTGCAAGGTGATAGGTTTGGATTTATTTACAGTTTTCTACACACTACCATGCAGTTATGACAACACTATTTATTGAAGATACTATCTTCTTTCCATTGAAAATATTTGGTCTCTTTGTCAAAAATCAAGTGTTGTGTGGGTTACTGTCTGGCCTTCAGTTTGATGCCATTGATCTACAAGTCTGTTTTTATGCCAGTACCAAGCTGTTTTTATTACTGTGGCTCTATAGTAAAATTTGAAGTTGGGGATGTTGATGTCCCCTGAGGTTCTTTTGTTGAGCAAAATTTTTTTTGGCAATCCTGGCTTTTCTGTTATTACAAATAAAATTGAATATTGTTCTTTCACAGTCTGTAAAAAATTTTGCTGGGATTTTGATGGGAATTACATTGAATTTGTAGATTGCTTTTGATAAGATTGCCATTTTCACTATATTGATCTTACCTATCCAGAACATGGGAGATCTTTCCATTTTTCAATATCCTCTTCAATTTCTTTCTTCTGAGATTTAAAATTTTTGTCAAACATATCTGATACTTCCTTGGTTATAGTTACACTAAGGTATTTAATGCTATTTGCAGCTATTATAAAAGGTATGCTTCCCTTATTTCTTTTTCAACCCTTTTATCTTTAATGTATAAGAGGGCTGCTGATTTCTTTGAATTAATCTTGTATCTTGCAACATTGCTGAAGGTGTTTATTAGCTGTAGAAGTTCCATGGTAGAATTTTTTGGGTCTCTTATGAATACAATCATGTCATCTGCAAATAGAGACATTTTTACCTCTTACTTTCCAATTTGTATCCCATTAATCTCTATTCATTCTCTTATTGCTTTAGCTAAAACTTCAGGAACTGTGTTGAATAGATAAGGGGAGAAGGTAAAGCCTTTTCTAGTTCCTGATTTTAATGGGAATGCTTTGAGTTTTTCTCCATTTAGTTTGATGTTGGTCATTGGCTTTTTGTAAATTGCCTTTATTATATTTAGGTATTTTGATATATTCCTGCTCTCTCCATGACTTTCATCATGAAGGCAGGTTGGATTTTGTCAAAGGCATTTTTAGCATCTAAGAAAATGGTCATGTGGGTTTTTTTCTTCAATTTGTTTATATGATGGATGACATTTACACTTTTTGTATGTTGAACAAACCCTGCATTTCTCAGACCAAGCCTACTTGATTGTGGTGGATGATATTTTTTATATGTTGTTGTATACTGTACGCCAGAATTTTTTTTAGAATTTTTGCATCAATGTTCATGAGGAAAATTGGTCTGAAACTCTCATTCTTTGTTGTGTCTTTAAGTGGCTTGTGTATCAGGGTTATTGTGACCCCATTAAAAGAGTTTGGTAATGTTCCTTCAATTTCTACTGTATGGAACAGTTTTAGGGGTATTGGTATTAGTTCTTCTTTGAATGTCTGGGAGAACTCTGCTCTGAAATCATCTGGGCCTGGGCTTTTTTAATTTGTGAGACTTTTAATGACAGCTTCAATTTCTTTTGGTGATATAGGACTGTTTAGGTCTTTAATCTGATCTTGATTTAATTTTGGTAAATGGTACCTGTCCAGAAAGCTTTCCATTTCTTCTAGGTTTTCTATTTTTGTGGAGTATAGATTTTCAAAGTATGACCTGATAATTCTCTGGATTTCTTTGGTGTCTGTTTTTATGTCTCCCTTTTCATTTCTGATTTTGTTAATTTGAATTCTCTCTCTCTGCTTTTTGGTTAGTTTGGATAAGGGTTTGTCTATCTTGTTAACTATCTCAAAGAACCAACTCTTTGATTCAGTGATTTTTTTTTTTTGTATTGTACTCAGAGGGTCAGCTGTTCTTGTGAGGTCGCAGTGTTACGCCAATCGTCACCTCTTGACCTCCCAACCTCTTAGCTCTGTGCCCAGGGACTTGGCCGTTCCTCCACTGTTATTACACCAGCCTTGTACTGGGTGGGCTGTGCTCCGTGCTAAAGCTGAGAGGCTGTCTCAGGGCCTGGGTTCAGGTTGGGAAACTTACCTTCTGACCTCTGACCTCTCAGCTGTGCTTTTAGGAACTCCTCTGCTTCCTTGCTGCTATTATGCCAGTCCTTCTCTGTGCAGACTGAGTTCCCCACTGAAGCCGAGTATATTACCTCTGAAGCATGAGCCCAGGACCAAGGGATCTAGCTGTTCCCCAGCTGCTACTTTCCCTGCTATGCTCTGGGCAGGCAGTGGTCTGCACTGCTGCAGCAGAATGGTCTTTTAGGGCCTGGGTGCAGAGCGGGGAAGTCACCTTCTGACCTCTGACCTCTCAACTGTGCTTTTAGGAACTCTTCTGCTTCCTTGCTGCTATTAAGCCATTTCTTCCCTGTGCAGACTGTATTCCCTGCTGAAGCCAAGTTTCTTACCTCCATTGCCTGTGACCAGGACCAAGGGATCCAGCAGTTCCCCAGCTACTACTTTCCCAGCTGTGTTCTGGGCAGGCAGTGGTCTGAGCAGCAGCATCAGAGCGGCAGTTCAGGGCCCAGGTTCAAGGCATGTCTTACTTTTTGAAAGGCAGAAAGTCATATAAGAAAATACAAAATACTATAGTAAGTAATTATACACGCTTATTATCCTAATATAGTTTAATTTAGCAAGAAATAGAATCCAAGTATAAGATGAAGGTACCACAAATTAAAATTTTACATATTTCATATGTTTTTATGTGCATATGTGTATGTGAAAATGCATGGAAGCTTCAAGGTTCGCATGACTTTTCTTTTATCATCACGTTACCTCATTTACTGACAGATTGTCTGTCTGGGACCAGATGTTCACTGAGTTGATCTGTTATAGTTAGTCAAAAAGAATTCCCTTTTCAAGCTCAATTTCAGGGGTTCCAGAATGTTGGTAATGCCTACCCAACTTTTAATTATGTTTTGAGAATCTGATGTCTAGTCCTCACAGATTAAACATGAAGAGCTTTGCTATGTGAGCCATGTCCCGAACCTAGTAAAATAGTTTTGCTAATTCTCATACATTTTATATAAATAAAATTCAGAGAGTGATATTTGTGTTAGGTTTCTTTATCTAGAATGACCCCTGAATTTCTATTATCTATCTTTAGCAAGTTTATTCATTTTCAGCACTAGTAAAGGGAAAAGACAGGACATATTGTTTCTCATGTTCAAAGAAAAAAAAGTACTATAAAATTAGTTGTAATTTGTTTAAAGCTTTAAAAGTAAAATAATATACTTTTCATACATTTTGAAAGTTTTAATAAAAGGTTACACAGTTTATTGAACATGATCATACAAAGTGGTTAAGTCTTTAATAAATTAATAAATGATGAGTGAATGAATGATTAAGTTAAATAAATGTTTCAACTTCAGTGAGATTTTATAGCACATAGAGAATTCACATTTTCTTTTATAAATCTACCTACACCTTCAGTAGAGCCCAAACTTCCTATTGAAAGTAATTCAACCATCTCAAATAAAATTCTGTAGGACACAAAATTCATATTAAGAGTTTACTATGTGATATATATCTGAAAAAAGAAAGATATTAATTTGTTACCACTCTCCTTGAAAAGCCCATAGGTAAACTAATTGAATAGAATTAAATATGAAAAAAAAATCTCTCCCAAACTTTAACTTACTAATTTGCTCAAAACATTGTGTTTTCCTTCTTCATAAATAGGTTCCAAGGACTAGATTATAATTTTGGATCTGTTTTTTGAGGGGTATATTAATAATGCCCTGCCTACTTCTTACACTCATTAATTTAGTACAGTGACTATTTGAAGACAATTTGGTAAAACACATCTCATTAGTGCCTGTAAAACATGATGTATTTTTAATGATTATGGCATTTGAATAAAATTATCATCCTCACGTTTTCAATTTATCACTATAGGCATGCTATTAATCTATGCATTTAATACATCCTTGCATTCATTTTTAGATATGCTCACATAGGCCTATTATTTTTTATTGTTGAGAACCTTGCTTCAAAGTATTCATGACATTCCTATAAAGAGAAATTGCATGGTCAATTCATATTAGAAAATCAACTTGGGTTGAATAACAGAAAGAGAAGAATAAGAGTTGTTTACAAGAAAGTCTGAGAATCAACCAGCCATTTACAAGACTAATTTCAAAGCAACCAAATGCAAAAAGTTCAAGAACCAGATCTGGGCACCATGCACACATTAGCTTTATTTATACTGTCTATTCCTGTTATAAATCATGTGTAAAGACACAGTGACCACAAGAACACTCATATCTAAACACAGATACATACAACCAAGTCTCATTGATTAAAATTAAGTTTGGATTTAATTGATATTTTACCCCTGAAAATTGCAGCAAGGCAAATTTCCAAAAACTCCAAAGAGTAAAGAGATGGTGAAAATAAAAGCATCTGTGGATGATTCCAGAAATTTGGTTTCAAATAGATTATAAATAATCAAATGTTTGAAATAATTAAATAATTTTAAGATGATCTTAGATAAAAATTGAGAAAGGAGTAATTTAATTAGGATAGAAAATTCACATCAACCTTGATTTTGTTATTTTATTCTATAATAACTTTAATTTATTGAAAATATATTTTCTCATATAATATATCCTAAATAAAATTTGCCCTCCCTCATCTTTTCTAAGCTACTTCCCACTTCACCTCCACCTAGAAACACCATCTTTGTTTCTCAAATTAGAAAACAAGCATGCTTGTAGGAAATAATAATAAAATAAAATAGTAAGATAAAACAAAGTTCAAGATATCAGAATCGGCTCAAACAAAAAGAAGGAGATAGTGCACAAGAATTGCACAAGAAACAGAGATTCACTCATTCACTCACTCAGGAATCTCATAAAGACACTAAACTGAACACAATAGCATATGTATAAAAGACCTATAGGTAAAAAAGAGAGAATAAATGAGTGTGTCTGTGTGTGTTTGTGTGTGTGTGTATGTGTGAGTATCACATATTTTAATAAAATAAAAAAATAAATACTAAAATTAAATTAAATAAAAATAAAACCAGGGGAGCCTTGACACAACATTATGAGACAAGGAACCTTCAAAGATGCCTTTGAGCTCATTTTCTGTTGACCATCTACTGCTGGGAATGCATCCTTCCCTTAAGAGTAGTTTGTTCTGTAGTGAGACTTTACTGAAGGAAATTGAATTTTAATTTGCAAATTTACCTTGTTCTCAATGTTATTCAAACAAACCTCCTCAAACATTAGTTCTATTTCTATTGAACAATAGTTTTATTTCAATTATTTTATTATTCATGTGTTTAATAGTTGCTTACAAGGAAACACAATAATGCAAAAGCCTCTCTATTATCCACAACTTAAAACTAAGAGCCAGTTTTCTTTTTTGTTTCTTCCTTTATATGTATAAGACAGAGCAGTTCAATTTTATGTGAAAATCTATAAATAAGTGTTGGTGATTACTAACACAAATATCTAAGCTTCATTGTTAAGTCACCATTTTAATTTTAAACCAGCTTCTCACTTAACATATAATCAGAGTGCTTCCAGAAGCAGCAAGGCTAAATTAAAATCTACTCTTTAATGTGATAATTTTTCCAGTTCATTACCATATTTTAACTGCTCCTGATATATTTTATTTTATAAACTCATTTTGAAATAGAAATCAAACTTTTTCTACCACATTTAACTCTTTCTAAAATAATATTGAAAAGCAGTATTTCATTAATATGGTACATTTTTCTGGTTTGACCTTGGTTGTAATAATGCATATGATAAACAATCACATATCTCTATAGTCTTTCTTTATTAAACAGTTAGTTGATTAATACCATGTTGTAAGGGATTTGACAGTCTCTTTTGCACTATTCCTTTCTATCTACTTTAAGAAGATAATATTATAGCTCATATATTTCTATAGGTTTTAATATTCAGGATGATAATAATTAAGTGACATTTAAAGTCTATTGTCCAATAATATTGTTACAAAAATGCACTCATCTTCATTCATCTTCATGAAACTGTAGAAATCACTGCTTCTGATGTGATATGTAATATACCGGTGAGCTGTATACGTCTGTTAATATTGTTATCTTCAGTTGTTATTCGTGATGCTATCAGAAACTATTATTGGCATAAGCCAGTAACTATTTGTTATCACAAATGAAATGACATCCTTAGGAAATTCTCCCCGCATATAATTCAAGTGTTTTCATTTTATAACATATAGTTACAGATACTATAGTTATAAGTGCAAATATAAATGCTGAATATTTTTCTTTCTATAATAATTTTTTTGAGTAAGATCATGTTAATTTTTAAAAATATTTTTATTTATTATTTGGTGATTTTACATCATGCACCCCATGAAACTCAGTTATCAGTTCTCTCAGTCTTATACCCACTCTTATGATCTCCTCATTTGCAAAAAAAGCCAATTCATGTTGCTCATTTGCTTGCTAGAATATAATTAAACTCCCTGTGTCCAGCCCCTTAAAGAACACAAGTCCTTCCTCAACCAAACCCTTCCCAGAGGCCTTCAATGGAGAAGTGAAGCACTGTGTCATTCAGCTATGTTTTAGCCTTGAGCTCTTGTATACAATGACATCTGTTTTTATTGTTGTTGTTTTTTAAATTCCACTAATGAGTGAATACATTCCCTGTTTATCTTTCTGGGTTTATAATACCTTGCTGAGAAAGACACAGTGATTTATTTATCATACATTTGACAAACCCATGATACTTTCCAATTCCATATTTTTTTAATTATGAAAGAGGACAGTTGATGAAAATAATAATTTAATTTCTGTTCAGGACTACAAATTAGGTTTTGCTCAATAAATGCATAATTTATCTGAAAAGAGCTAAAGCAATAAAATAAAACAGAAATCAACAAAGAATTAAGCATTATGCATAAGAGAAATGTTGTTGCTTATTGGTCAACATACAAAAGGTAAACCACAAACACAAAAACATAAAACAAAAAACCTTAAGTTTTTAAAGAAGCTTAAATTTCAAGTTACCCAGCACATTTTTAAATTTTCTTCAGAAAAAAATTCTAATACTCCTAATATTCCTTTCTTCTCTTATGTTCTTTGTAGGCATGTAAGATTACTTTACACATAAACAGTTAAATATTAAATTAGTAGAATTTCAGCCTGGTCATGGTGACACAAAGATTTAATTCTAGCACTCATGAAGCAAAGACAGGCATCTCTGAATTCAAGATCAGCCTTATTTACAAAAGAAGTTTCACTACACCTGGGATGATACATAGAGAAAGCCTGTGTCCAAACTAAAAACAGAAAAAGTAACCATAACAAAAACAACAAAATGATTTAAAAATAACACTACTTACATAATGAGTTTTCAATAATTGAATTGTGATCATACTTAACGAAGTTAAATTAAAAGGATTGAAGTATATTTAGGATTGAGTTTTGTGCAGTGTGAGAGATACATATCTAATTCTATTTCACTATATGTTGAAATCCACTTGTCTGAACACCATTTCCATGTAAGTAAGATGCTGTAATTTTTCCAGTGTACAGATTTTGTATCAAAGAAAAATGGGAGGTAAGTGTAGTTGTGTGGAATTTTATCTGGATTCACAATTTGATCCCAGTAATTTATATTTATGTTATTTTTGTTTTATGTTTGTTTACAAGTATCAGCCTATTTTTTGATACTTTGGCTTTTGTGATGGTGTCAGTGTAAGTGGCACCTATATGCTTTATTGTTTGGTCCCCAATTTGCCAAACTGGGAATTAGTAGATATGGTTTTGGTAAAATAGTTAATGGCATTGTTAGAGGAAGCAGGTCTCTAGAGGTGTATGTTGAGGTTTCAAAAGTCCATAATAGGCCCATTATTTTTCATTTTCTCTGCCTAATGTTTATGTAATGGAATATAAAGCTATCATTGTCTGCTTCATGCTATGATAATCACCAACTAACTATCTAAAACTGCAAGTGAGCCTCCAATTAAATGCTTTATTCTTGTAAGATATCCTGGCCCTTTCATTTCTTCACACACACACACACACACACACACACACACACACACACACACAAAATCAAAACTTCCTTTCTTCTCATTTTTCTTTGTGAATGATATATAATTTTAAATGTATTGTTTATTCTCAATGGGTACTTACATTTCTGTAGTTTCTATTGTTTTTCTCTGAATTTATTAAATTATGGTTAGATATAACAAATTGGAAAGGAAGAAGTCAAGCTATCATAATTTGCAGATGATATGATAGTATACATAAGTAACTCTCAAAATTCTACCCGGGAACACCTACAGTTGATGAACACCTTCAGCAATGTCGCAACATATAAGATTAACTAAAAAAATCAACAGCACTCTTATACAGAGATAATAAAAATGTCTTAAATTAAAATCAAGGAAGCATCACACTTTATAATACCTGCAAATATCATTAAATATTTTTGGGTACTTCTAGTCAATGTAGTGAAAAACTTATATGACAAGAACTTTAATGCACTGAAGAAAGAAATTGAAAAAGATATCAGAAAATTAAAAGATCTCCCATGTTCTTGTATAAATAGGATCAACATAGAAAAATATGATGAAATTAGCAAAAGCAATCAACATATTCAATGAAATCACCATCAAATTCCCAACGCAATTCTTTACAGACCTCGAATGAACAATAAACAACTTAATATAAAATAATGAATTACCCAGAATTGCCAAATAATTCCATTCAATAATAGAACATCAAGAGGTATCACCATCCCTGACTTCAAGCTATACTATAGAGCTACAGTAATAAAAACTGTTGGGTGCTGGCATTAAAATAAACTTGTAGATTAATAGAATCCAATCAAACACCTTAACATGAATACACATGTGATTTTTTACAAAGAGACCAAAAATATACAATGGAAAAACTGATTATCTTCAACAATGATGCTGCATAAATGGATAGTAGTATGTAGAGGAATGCAAATAGATCTATATCTATCACCCTGTACAAAACTCAAATCCAATCAGATCAAGGACCTCAACAAAAACCCATTTACACTGAATCAGATAGAAAAGAAAAAGGAATATAGCCTTCAACACAGTGGCACAAGAGTCTACTTAAAAGTGTAACATCAGTTGCATAAACACAGAGTGCACCAATTTATAAATGGGACCTCCAGAAACTGGGAAGCTTCTGTAAGGCAAAGAACACAGTCAATAAGACAAAATAACAGCCTATACAAAGGGAAGAGATTTTTTTCCAACCCTACATCAAACAGAGGAATTATCTCTAAAATATATAGATAATAAAGATATTGTTTAGGTCTATGACAGAACAGCATCAAAGCAGATGGAAAATCCATGCATAGATTTAGGGGGAAGAAAATCAAGTCAGGAGAGATGCAATCTTGTTTCCCAAGAAGCAATATGTAATAAATTGCAGGTAAGACATGAGCTACATGGCAAGACAGATTAACAAAAATTGGTTAAGATTCAAAAGCTAGTTAGTAATAAGTCTAAGGCATAGGCCAAACAGTTTAAAATCAATATAAGCATCTAACTCATTTTAGAGAGCTAAACAGCTACAGGCCAGGCCATGCTGTGGGCCAAATGCAAAATTAGAATGCTGGGCCAGTTGAGGCAAAAATCCCTCACAACAAACTAGAGGAAAAAAAAAATTCCTAAGAACTCAATTTAAAAAATGTGTGTCAAGCTAAATAGAAAATTCACAACAGAAAAATTTCAAATGGCTGAAAGACACTTAAAAAATTGTGCAACATTCTTAGCCATCAGAGAAATGTAAATCAAAACAACACTGAGATAGCATCATATACTTGCCAAAATGGCAAAGATAAAAAACACAGATGACAATATATTCAGGAGGGAATGTGCAGCAAGTATAACACTCCTCCATTGCTTCTGGGAGTGTAAACTTGTACAACCACTTTGAAAATTAGTATGGCAGTTTCTCAAAATACTGGAAACCAATCTAACCAATAATCCAGCAATACCACTACATGGCATATACCTAAGAGATGCACATTCTTACCCCAAAGACATTAGCTCAACTATGTTCATAGTAGTATTATTTATAATAGCCACAATATGAAGACAAACTAGATGCCCCTCAACTAAAGAATTGAATAAAAAATGTGATACATTTACATAATGGTGTATTACTCAGCCGTAAAAAAAAAAAAAAAAAAAAAAAAATGACTTCTTGAAATTGGCAGGCAAATAAATGAATCTCTCAAGTATCATCCAGAGTGAGGTAACACATACCCAGAAAGAAAGACATGGTATAAACTCACTCAGAAGTAAATTTTAGACATAAAGCAAAGGACAACCAGGATGCAATCGACACCCCGTCCCTTCCCACCAGCAGCTAGGTAAAAGCACAATGACAATAGATACATCGATAGATACCCTGGGAAGAAAAAGTAGAGAAGGTCTCCTGAGATAATTGTGATTATTTGGCAGGAGCTGTAGTGGGGTGAGAAGCAAGGTGAAGTGAGGAGAGAACATGAGAGAATAAAATGGCAGTGTATGGGGTTGAGAAACAGAGAGGTAAAACAAAGAAGTGGGTATCTTGATAGAGGGAGCCATTGTGGGATTAGAGAACAGTCTGCTGTAAGAAAACACCTAAGAATCCATAAGATGAGTCTAACTTGGACTCCAAGAAATAGTGAGAGAGTGACTAAACTAGCCTTTCCATATTATTACATCAATTACCAGCCTAATTGCCATTACAGAACCTTCATTCAGCACCTGATGGAGGCAAATGAAGAGATCCATAGCTAAACACCAGGTTGAGCTACTGGTTCACCTGAGGAGAGGGAGGAGTGACTGCATCAGCAAAGGGATTGGGATCATGTTATGGTGACCCATGGAGTAGGCTGTTCTGTGCTAATGGGAGTTTTCAGACTCAGAAGCCCCTTCCTAGAGGACTAGGAGAAGGGGCAGAAGAGGGAACAGTGGTGGGACAAAAAACCAAAAAAAAAAAAAACCCTGTTTATTATTATCTATGTTTATCCAGGTTTTTTTTTTTTAAAGCATCTTTTAGTGCAGTATGTCAGCCGACTAACATTCATGGAATGGATCTGGACACTCTTAATGTAGATGACAGTCAAAAGGTGTGGGCTGCTTGTGGAGCCTCTTGCACTTGAACCAGTGTTTATCCCAGGTACAGAAATTGGCTACTGAGAGCTCATGCATAGTTGGGGGAAGTTTCTCTTGTTACTTTGGGATCTACATCAATTGCATATGCCATACCAAAAAGACTCAACTTGGAATTCCATGCCCTCTCTGGGATGTGACTAGTAACGATGAAGGTGCTCCTGGAGAGGACTAGGAGAAGGGGCAGAAGAGGGAACAGTGGTGGGACAAAAAACCAAAAAAAAAAAAAAAAAAAAAAACCCTGTTTATTATTATCTATGTTTATCCAGGTTTTTTTTTTTTTAAAGCATCTTTTAGTGCAGTATTCTTATCTTGGTTTCTCTATGTTTGGCTGGCAACTGTTTTTCTGCCTTTCTTCTTCCCAGAATTCTCCTTGTGTTATTGAGCTACCCCCTCCATTTTTTTTTGCATACCTACTAAAAAGAACATTAGTGTTTCATTAAACCAGTATGAGTAACAAATCTACAGTATTTGGATACAAGAGCACTATCCCTCATGTAATTGACTGGGAAAATGAATCAACCTGATAAATAGACAATAAAAATGCATTATTTGCATATAACAAATTATTGATCATCTGTAAGGAAATATGAAATTATGAAGCTTAGAGATAAAGTGATCGTACTGGAAAATGTACTTTGAGTACTTAACTTAAGCTTGAAAAGACAAACAATATATACCTCATATGCTGATGCCAGTTTAAAATTGTTGTTATGTGATCAACTTGAAGCATAAACAGAAAGAAGAACACTCACAAGGGGTCATGAGAAGCCAAGTTTAAAAAGGGGCATATTAGATTTTCCTCACAAGACTTGTACAAGATGAAGTCAGCCAAAATTCCAGCATAGGTAGGATATGAGCTATCCAGTACCTCATCCTTAGAAACTACTCATAGTGAATAACTCTTGGAAATGGAAGAATCATATTTTTGAGGATATGATCATTGATTTGTTTTCCCATTCTCCACTGAATGAACCAACGTTTGTACACATCTGGGCATCAAAAACTGAGCTTAGTGCATTGTCAAAAAAAGGTGAAAAGGACATGAAGTTGAGAGAGAAATGTGTTGGGTGGTCTGAGGGAAGTGGTAGCAGGGAATGGTGGTAGAAGTTATATTTCATTCTATCAATGTAAAAAAATAGAATTACTCCTTTGTCATAAGAGAGGGCATTTGAAATTACTTGTCATTTAATCCATCAATCACCATTTTATAACCATGCTTTAAAATTTTCCCCAAAGGTACCTTCATAAAAATTCCATTTGCTCCTAGATTGAACACTTATGTTATCATCAGCAAAGTATGGCTAAAGTTTTTGTTTTCTGGTAGTCCCATAATAAATCAGTCACTGTGTATGGTCCTCAGGGCATAATACTTATGCAAATTATTGACCTGTCAGCCATAAAATCTGTTTCTAGAAACATAAAAACCATAGAATACTGTAAAATGTTATTTTATTGAAATATTACATATTAGTAATATCCCCCAAATGAGCAGTGCTCTGCTGACAAAAACAATTAGTTTTAGTTTTCTAATGTGTAAAGTGTAACTATGAATTTATTTGCATACAAAACAGAAACAAATCATTTAATATTATTTAATTCACACCAAATATAGGCCAGGGGATCAGTAGCTCTGGCTTGGCTCTGCTCATCATGTAGTCAACCACATATGAAAACCCTGATAGAAGGAGCCCATTAACCACTAAGAGTCATTCCATGTTTAAAATTTTTAGTTAACTAAGGTAATCTTCTGCAAATAAGGCACTGGTAAAGCTCAATGCAGTTTTCATTTGTTTTCATCAATAAGTCTAATATCCCATTAAATCCTGGTTACTGGCTTTCAAATACAAAAGTGGACTCTTCTGTCATATTCCTGATTGCCAATTACTTCTGTGTGTTCTTAATGTTTATATGGAATAATCATAAAAATTATATATTTACCAACTTATAGAGCTTTTATAATTTTATTGTGTTATTTGGATTTTTGATCACCTTTACATCAATGAAGACTTTGGCATCCTTCCAGAAGTTGCTGTGATGTAATCAAGTTGCCAAATTTATTATAGCTAATACTTTTATATCCATGTTAGATAACTATATTATATACATTAGTTACTCCAAAGTTATTCTACCTTTACACACATCACAGTTAATAAATTGAAGTTATTGACAAAAATCATTTACTTAGGAAAAGTATTAGGAAGTTAATGGACCAAAATTCTAAATCTGTTAAAAAAATTACGGACAAAATAAATTCCTTCTTAGGATTGATACAGCCACAAAAGTGTGTACACTTATACTAAACTCTGACCAATGTCATGTCTTTAGTTTTATTAGAACTTTTCATATCTTAGAAAGTCAAAAATAATTAGAATCCTTTAATTATGTTAGGATAATGAGAATTGACTTATTACCTATTATGATTTCTTCATACTCAGCCAGCATCTTTCAACATTGCATAACACTTTTCATCTTGATCCAACATTCATGAAAAACAAGAAACAACATAATGATTAAAAAAGCATAGATAACAGAATTCAACTTCAAGTTCCTAAACATAATTTTAAAATGTATTTAATAAATGTTTCTTTGCAAATTGAAGATAGAAAAACTATGTAATCAGTTATAATTCTGTAGGTTGTATTTCTCTACATTAAAAAAAGTAAAATTAAAAACAAAGAAAATATATAATAGATATATCTTCATGATCAGGTGGCTGTATTGGACTTTTCTATGGCACCTTTGATGACCACTAAATGATGGTGGTTGATAAAGTGCTCGCTTTCCAAGCCTTATGGCCTAAATGTGATCTCTCACACACGCAGTTTTAGATATATTGTTATTTAGTTTGATCTCAGACCTGGGGTTGCAGAAGAGGTGAAACATGTTTCTTCTATGCATTTCAATGTTGGTAAATGTCATTCATCCTTCTTAGGATCTCCACATAATTGCTTCTAATAGTCTGTTTAACATTTTTAATATCTACATGTGAGAGAACACACACATTTTATCTTTCTGTGTCTTAAAGTTCTTCTAACATAATATTTCCTTGTTCTACCTCATTTATTTCTCATAATTGAGTACTATTACTTGCATCAATTTTCTTGGTCCATTAATGAATTAAGTTGCTAGATTTTTTATATTCTCCCTAGCTAAATTGGATAATGTTCATATTTTGGTATCAAAGTCTACTTTCTACATGTATACATCTTACTTACCCCCAACTTATACTCACTATTTCCCCCTTAGTATCCCATTATATAATGCATTTAACTCTACTGTATACCTTCCCTTTTTGCATCGTCTTCTAATAGATATATTACTGGTATCTCCATCACCTTATTACAATATTATTCATGTGTCATTTTAGTTTTATAAGGAAGTTCTCCATGCATCTAATACTTTTTAAAAAATTAGAGATTATTATAGAGCTATTTTCTGGTTATGACATGGATTAAGATTACCTGAAATTCCTCTTATAACATGGAAGGAATTTTATGATGTTTTAAAGTTTTACAGAAAAAGAACGTTATAAATCCAGGTAAGTATGACATTTTGTGAGGAAATTGCATTATAAGCAGGAATGTTTTCTGTATACTAAAGCTCCTATATAGTGACATTCTTATCTTTTGATTTGATGGAAGTTGTATGACAAATCAATAGATTATAAAATGATTTTACATAGTAGTCAAAAGATGTTTAGACATGAATGTTTGCAAAGAATGGGTATCCTGAGTGGCTAAAAGTAGCCAGGAGAATTTAGTTAGATTCCCAGCCTACATTATTCTAATATTTCTTCTATTGGATGTCTTTCTGTATGCTGTGAATATATGTTGCTTGCAATGGTTGATACATAAAGCTTCTTTGGCCTAGCAGCATAGAGCCAGGCAAGAAATTAAAGCAGAAATACAGGATAAGGGCAGAGTCTGGGAGATGCCAGCTAGCCTTGGAGGACTAAGATATATTAGAACAGATAAAGCACCATACACACAGAGAAAAATAATTGAATAGAAATGGGTTGATTTAAGTTCTAAGAACCAGTTAATAATAAACCTGAGCGGGGCTGGAGAGATGGCTCAGCAGTTAAGAGCACCGTCTGCTCTTCCAGAGGACCCGGGTTCGATTCCCAGCACCCACATGTCAGCTAACAACTGTCTGTAGTTCCAGTTCCAGGCAAACACCAAGGCAAATAAATAAGGAAATAAATAAAGTTTAAAAAAAATAATAAACCTGAGCAAAAGGTCAAACAGTTTGAAATTAATATTAAGCCTCTGAATCTATTTGGGGTGTGGAAAACAAATCTGCCAGGAGTGGATGCCGAACTAAGTAAGCCACCTTGGGACCTTGGGACCTCCTGACCTTACTGAAGAGGAGATAAAGTGATGGCAAGCAGTGCCTGGAAAGCGTGGGAAGGGGAAGGGAGTTTGAACAAAGGGATACATGGATGATAAATGAGACTTTTTCATAATAAAAAAAGAAAAGTGATTCCTAGTTATTTGGGAATTGCTGGCAGGATAGAAAGTTCTGTTTACAGATGGTGGCCACATTGGCTGCCAAGTGATGTGAGAGCCCACACAAATTTGGTCAAAATATATTAAGCTGAGTTAAGGGAATAGTACACATTTAAAAGCACATAATGAAGGGGTGCCACTGTGCCTTCATCTGCCTGGTAAGGATAAAGTACATCACAAAAAAACCTTTTATGTTTAAGAGAAAGAGCATATCTTTCTCCTCAGTTCTTATCTGGTGACATACCCAGAGAAGACCACATCTCTGGCTAGTAACTACAATAAAAATGACTGATTAGATCAAATTCCCACACATATCTCAATAGTGTTGCCATTTTAAATTGTCAATTTTCCTCTGTAAGCAAGGCCTCTATCAGATAATCACTATTTTTTTGTATTTAGGAACTATGCATTATTTATTACATTTTACAAGGTCCCTCATATCTAAGATATTCATTTCTAGGATATGATTTTATGCAGCTGAGTAGTGGGCAGAATAATAATATGAAAAAAGGGGTAATAGTAGATAAAGGTCATTAATCAGTATCTGTGTTATATAAGAAATATTAGGCAATATGATGCTTATGTGAATTCCTATTTTTTACCCTTTGTATCAAACATAACAAATAATTGAGGCATAAAATTACTGAACTTAAATTAAGTAATTAAGATCATATTTTGATCTAATATAGTAGAGGTAATAGATCAAGGAAAGGTGTACTTAAAATTTACATATTTACCTGTTATGCATATATTTCTTCCTGTAATTTTGTACTCTATCAATTATCTTATATTCCACTAATAAAAATGAAGCTTTTAAAATTGTAAAATACAAATGATGTTTAATTAAATTTTGACTTCAAATAAGTTTTTTATTTAACATCTTTGACATTAATTAAATCAAGAAATAAAAATTCTTCAAGTATAAAATTTTATTAATGATCTTGTACAAAATATAGTAATGTGTTTGCATAATTAATATAGAAAAGTTCACCCAAATCTTAGGGTTTTTGGAGGTAGACTAAATAAGATTCTACTTTATCCATATTATACTAAAAATTGAAATATGTGTGTATATGTTTGTGTGTGCATATATGTATGTGTGTGCACACATGCCATGGGATCATGTTCTTGTACACTGTAAAGTTTTGTCATACAAATTGTTTTATTAAAACATTGATTGACCAGTAGCCAGGCAAGAAATATAATTGTGTAAAAAGACTAGGAGAATTCTGGGAAGTAAAAGTGTTGAATCAAGGAAACAAAAGCTAGCTGCCAGAGGGAAAAGTAAAGATTGTTAGAGCACAAGTAAAGCCATGAGACATGAGGCAAAACAGAGATTAACAAAATTGGGTTAATTTAAGTTGCATCTCTGGCAATGGAAATATGTGATTTTGCCAGTGATTTCTCATGGACATACAAACCTTACTTAAGTGCAGGCCCAATGACAAGCAATAAATATCTCACATAAAACAAGCTCAGAATATATGATTGTAGAATTTTTGTTTTCTGTTGCTTTGTTTGTATATTTACTACACTACTGGATATATTTTGTATATTTTGCTTGCAAATTTTGTGTTTTTATAGGTTTTGTTTCTGTAGGCATATGTTTCTTTATGTGTATATGTATGTTTAGGTGTATACATATGTTTCTGGTGCATTTTCTTATATCTTTCTTGCTTGCTTGCTTTCTCAATTTACTTAAGTTTTTTTGCTAAAGTTGTTCTTTGTTTTCTTTTCAAAATGGAGAGAAAAAGGAGGCATGTAATTGGTTAGGTTGAGAGTTAGGGCAAATCTGGGAGGAGATGGGAAAGAAGAAATTGTAATCAGAATATACTATATGAAATTATATTCATAAAAAAACCAAAATTATTTTCCTCATTTGTTTGGATTTAAGTAGGTAATAGTGATAGGATAAAATGTCTCTTAAATGTTTCTGTGTAGTACTATGTTTCTGGTTTAGTTTTTCTGGACTAGCCCTAAGGTTCTGACCCACAGACCTGCAATCTCACAGAAACACACAGATACTTTTTTTCTTTCAAGGGTCTTTTATTTATTTATTTTAATAAAGTCTCTCATTTCTTATCCATGTATTCCCTTATTTAAACTCCCTTCTCCCTCTTTACCCCTCCCAGTCATATTGATTGCCCTGTGGCCAAGGCATATAACTTGCTAACAGTTTATTCTTTTTTATTATTTTTATAGATTTTTTTGATTTTTTATTTATTTTTGCATAAAGTCTCTTATTTTTAATTCATGTATCCCTTTGTTGAAACTTCCCTCCCCCTCCCAGCCCTCCCAGTAACTCTCATGATATTGGACTTAGAATATCATCATAAAAATATTCTCTCAGAAACTATAATGTAAGCTTTTTAGCAGTTAATTTGTAGTTAATTCCTTCATTATTGTGTCTTTGCTTGAGAACACACATAACTTGGCTACATAAATGTGAGACTCTGAGCATGTGCTCCAAGTGGGCCTTCAATTATAATTTAAAATATTTAAAAATGTATTTAGTCATTATTCATGGGACTATTTTTGCAAGAAAATTTGATAATAAAATCATCATTATGAAAATATAACACATTCATGGTCCCAAAGAATGTCATATACTTAAGTTCGCATTCTATGTTTTTCAGCATGGCAAACAGTCATGGCTCTAACTGAATGTTTTTTCTCTTAATATCTTTTATATTACTACAGCATTTATCAATATTTTCAGTAATTGAAATCATAATTCATAATGCACTGCTTCCATGTTTTATTCTGTGACTTTTAATGGTATTGGTCACTTTTGCTTATTAACAGACCTGTCATAGAACATTTACATAAGTGGTCTCCAAATTAAAAAAATTGAATCTTAAACACATAATTCAAAATTGTTTTAATATGATTGAAAATTTTCCCACCTATATAATTTTATATGTAAAACTATTCTGTACTCTTTCACACACACACACACCTTTCTCTCTCTCTCTCTCTCTCTCTCTCTCTCTCTCTCTCTCTCTCACACACACACACACACATACACACACACACACACATACACACACACACACATACACACACACATACACACACACACATCTTATTAGAAGATGCAATAATAAGAAGGGAGTATATTTACTTATCTAAATAAATATAAAAAACTGGATGAATTTGTTTGGTACCTAAATAGGTGGGTATATTTTTAGTGACTTTAAACTTTGTTCTATTCTCATTGTATTTTCTTATATGATGGTGCTAAAAAAACTAAGGGCTAAATATATTCCCACAAATACATAATGAAGATTATCATATTATTGCCTTCAGATACAATATTTACAGAAATAATGTAAATTTTGAAGTTGCCAATTGTGGACTGGTGAAGGATACAGTCAGAATGAGAAAACATGTGCTATATTGCAATATGGGGGAAAGGCAGCAGGAATACAAGAAACGGTGAAGGGTGAAGGAAATGATGAGACGTACAGAGTAAATGTTAACTAAACACTTTTCACAATAAGGATTCTAGTCTGAAGTAAAGATATAATAACAAAAATGGAAGATACAAAGTATACCACTTCACACAGCTAAGTGATGAAACTCTCATAGCTTTTCCATTTTCAAGTCTCATCACAAAATGCACACATACATACACACACAAAAAAACCAATGGAATGAAGTCAACTTAGTAATAAGGAGATTAATATTGGCTTGATACACTGGATTCAATGTTTGCTATAATATTCAGTGGTAAATATCCATTAAACTAATTGTCAGAAGGTGAAACATATCTATCAAATGAATAGAAGCCTAAGAAAAATAGTGACAAAAGTCTGGAATAAACATTTTTTAAAAAATTTATAAAATGTAATCCAAAACAAATTAGAAAAGATAAAGAAGTGTGCCAAATATTGAAAATGGAAGAAAACTTTTAGAAAATATATAGAAATTATATATATGCAAATAAACTTTGGAGTTTCTCGCATCATAAAATTCTAATAAAAATAAAATGTCAGCTAGCAATTAATATAATAATAGTGAGTTATTTAGTGTATCATGATAATATTTGTACAGGTCAGGCAAAATGTTGGAAAATAACCTTCTAGCCTTGTGTGATGGTGCATGTCTTTAATCCCAGCACATGGAGGAGAGAGGAAAGAGGATCTCTGAGTTTCAGAATAGCCAGAGCTGCACATACCAAAACTTTCTTAAATATATATATGAAAAAAATAATAGACAAATTAAGGACAGAAAAGAAAAATGCATTTTTTACAATAAATATCTAAAAAGGAATAAAACAGAATATTTTATCCAACAGGTAAAGAATATATATTCCTGTAACCAACCATATCTAAAATAGATCACATTATAGACATGCTTTGTATGTAACCTTTAATATCCTTTCTAAGAGCATTTTTTACTCATATAGGAAATAATTAGAAAATATCCCTCTATTATCTTTATAACTTTTCCATAATAGAAGATATGCAATGACCAACCAGAAAATAATAAAAAAAAAACCTGCATTAACACTTGAGTGGAAATCCATGAGGATGTGAGTATGAAAGATGCTTCTTATGTTTCTTTATTGTTATATTAGTCTCAGATCAGAAAATTTATTGTGAGGAATGTGAAGTTCACTTTCTTTAAGTATTATTAACAACTGCTTGAAGAAACCCTGGGGTTAAAGGAGATAAATATTAAGACCCTGTGGCTTATAATCAATAGAACATCACTATAGTCCCTGACATGCTTATTAATGATGCACAGGTAGTATATTCCACAATTTTCTATTATAAACGTAGCAGAAAGTTTTGTGATACTTGGAAAATGTTATTTTTCTCTAATAAATAAGCATCTACTTTAGTAATAAGCACAAAGAATGACTGATGGCCATTCGTTTATTTTCCAGCATATAACCTCTACCAGAATCAAAACATGCCATCTATAGCTTTCAAAGTAATTATAATTGATGTCTGAGTTAATGGCTGGTGTTACAAAAAGTACATAATTCACTTTCTTTTGAATAGCAAAAGTAAATAGTCAGAAAAATAGAAGTAAATAGGATATTTGAAATAAAATAAAATTTCTGATTACTGATCATAATCATTGCTGAACTTAAAAATAAATCCACCAAATTATTTGCTTGTTGATTTTTCTATATTATAAAAAAAATAATTGATTCTTAAATTTATTAAAGTGTACTATTAAATAGTTGTATCTTTTATGGTAACCTTTTTTGATTCAAATTTTTGAGGTTATTAAAAACATGAAAATATAGTGTATAGAATATCTGTACGTGATACTAGTTTCTGGTGTATGCTTTCAATTTCAACTTTGTGTTCACTATTGATTATCATAGAAAATGGTAAAAAATTTCTACTTAGCCCAGTGTTTTAGTGTGGTACTCCTCAGTCATCATTATTATATCTACTGTTAGGAGAAGTGTCATACTTTTAGTCATAAATTGATAGCCATTTATTATACACATATTTCCTTAAAACCAAAGAGTTGTTTCATACATCTGTAGGTGATCATAGATGTTTACTTACAGGGATACCAGTAGATGAGATTACTTAAGGGACAGACACTTAAATCTTTTTTTTTAGACTAGATTAAGAAAGTGAATTGCTCCTTGACAGACCCTTTCATTATATTTAGTAACCTAAGAAGAAAATAACAAAAATACTAAAGGTGCTTTAATCTATACATGAATTTATATGTTTGAAAGATATTTAAAGAGTATTTTTTTCTCTTTCTGCACAGATGTTTGAAATGATATCCTCAGAACCTGTTCAATGCAGTGATCCATCATTTTCAGATATCTACAGATGAATTTTGATGTCTTTGTTCAAAGGTAGAATGGAATATAAATATGTTAGTGAAATTCATGTGTTCTATAAAATGAAGGAAAATTTTGAAAAGTTCAAGATTTGCTGGATAATATATTGAAATCTATTTCGGTATATGATGTATTCCTGAAGAGTAAAAAAAAATAGGTTGTTTCTGTAAATACTCATTGTTGTAATTGTGATAGTTTGAGTTATTTGAAATTACATATATAGTCATATATTATAATATGCCATATATTTGGAGATGAGGAATAGGTAGGTGGATTAATAGACAGATTATTAAATCAATAGATATATAAATATAAGATAAATTGATGATAGATCATATATACACAAATGGATACTTTGAAGATATATAGATAAGTAGGCAGATAAATTATAGAAATAAATGCACACACTATGTTATAGACTTTGACACAAAAGTACACATTGCTAGAGTTATAAGGATTTTGATATATTATGTTGATATTTTAAAGTGATTAAATTGAATCTATAGATTGTTTTTGATAAGATTGCCATTTTTATTATGTTGATACTACCTATCTAAGAGCATGGGAGACTTTTCCATTATCTGATATCTTATTCAATTTCTTTTAAAACTTATTCATTTATTTAATAAATATTTAAAATAAAGTCTTTTTTAACCATGTATTCCCTTGTTCCAACTCTCTTCTGCCTCCAGACCCCTCCCGGTCAACCTTCAGCCTCCCTCCTCCCCATTCCCAATCCCCTCCCCAGAAAAGACAAGAGATTCCAAGATAGATCAGCTGAGCATCCACTCTTAAAGTTATTGTCATACAGGTATTTCACTTTTTTGGTTAGCGTTACCCTCCCCAAGATATTTGATGTTATTTGCAGCTATTATAAAGGGTAATTTTTTTCCCTGATTATTTTTTGACTATTTTAAAATTTGTGTATAAGGTTCCACTTTCGGGACCCAGTGCTGGCTGCAGAATCCCAGCGCTCTCTGAAGCAGGGGCAGGTAAACTCTGTCCCTGACCACATACATAGCTCCTGCTGAGGGAAACCCCACCACGCCACGACCTCAAACTGAGCGAACCAACTACAGGGGTCTCTGAAGGGCAGATTCAGACCCCGCCCAGAGGTCAGGAGGGGGCAAGAGGCCTTAGAGCCTGGGAGGGAGAGTTGAGCTCCCATTGCTTCTGGTTTCACTTCCAGGAACCAGTGCTGGCTGCAGAATCCCAGCGCTCTGTGGAGCAGGGGCAGGTAAACTCTGTCCTTGACCACATACACAGCTCCTGCTGAGGGAATTTGCACGGCTCCCACCACGACCTAGAACTGAGCGAATCAACAACTGCAGGGGTCTCTGAAAGACAGAATCAGACCCTGACCAGAAAGGTGACAGGAGGCATACAAACCCGAGTGCCACAACTGACCAGGACCCATCTAATCGTGAACCACTGAAGCCATGGGCAAACGTCAGTGCAAAAAATTACATAATACTACAAAGGACAACATGGTAACTCCAGAAGAG
>PVIH01021454.1:0-29713 GCA_004025045.1 Sigmodon hispidus | reverse complement strand
TTTGGCCAGAAGTGGAAACTGATCTAAGCATTATTGGGTCAGTGGGACCATAGGACTGTCTGCTCCCTGCCCAGGGAGGGGATGGGGAGTTGCAGAGAAGAAAAATGACCAGATGTGTTGGGAGGGGGAAGAGACCTTGAATAAGGATATACAGGGATGGAAAAAAAAAATTCAGAGGGAAAGATGAACACAAAGAAAAAAAAAAAAAAAGAAAAACAATTGCGTCCTAGGAATGAGGTTGCTATAAAATTATTTAATCTTAATGTTGTTAAATGTATTTACAGGTTTTGGTATGAATCACATCTGAAATTTCAAGTTAAAGCAACTGTTTTGCTAATAGATTTCAGTTTAAAATCCAAGATAACAATCTAAAGTTCACAAGGACACATAAAAGAGGTAAAAAATTCAAAGCAGACTAATTGTTTCTAGCTGACATATTTTCCTTGCTAGGGTTAGTTGATAATCAAAAATGACAATTAATTTCTTGCACCCATTCCGGCCCTAAATCACAAGATATAACAAACTATTGCTTTATTTTAAAGATTTAAAGAAGCGGTGACTTTATTTTTTAATTTATTCAAGTTTATGTCTGTGAGTCCTTTAAGATTCCTTATAAGGTTACCTTTCAAGACAAAGAATAAAGTGATTGATTGTTTCTTTGAAACTGTAATATGCAACCTACCAACAAAAGAATTGGCTTGTTCTTCTTTGGTTTATTCACACTCTGTTAATCTGTAACAAGTTTCTTAGATGTGAATGTATGTGGATTATTGGAATGATTTTATTTAATTATGGAAGGGAGAAAAAAAATGTTTCTACCCGTATTCATTTATTTAATGAATTTTTTTCTAGCAATTGATTATATAAAAGAATTAATATTTATTAGTGATTTTGTATGAAATGCTCACTGATACAAAGATTAAACTTTGGGCAATTCCTGGAGAGCTGAACAGGTAAGATTCTCCCTCTAAGAGTGTTGGGAACAAACAGGAAGGAAATATGGCATGGACAGGGTTTTGACTGGTCTGGCCTTGGCCTGCATCTGAGTGCTCATGGCCTAAAAGCCACATCCCAAGGTCAAGGTAAATATCACCTTATCCCACTACATTCATTATAGTCATGCACTTGAAAAATACACTGTAACTACATTGTAATAAGCTGTAAAAAATATACAGTGGACAAATAGGGAAGAAAACCTCAAGAGAGAGTATGAATGTGTTTTTCCCTAACCCCTTCAGATAGAACAGTCTAGTATGCTGACTCCTTATGCCTACTCTATGGGCTCCTTTTAAGCTCTGTCTGCACTGCTGGACCCCAGGCAGCAATATGTCAGATACAGAGCTCTGAATTATAGCAATATAGCTATCAAAGTCAGTGTTTTGCCCTATTTAATCATTTAAATATCACTTACAGAGAAAAAGACCAAGACTAAAAGTCTAAAGTATAGTTTCTATTGAATGAAATTTGATGATTGATTCTCCACTATCATGCCAAAAACATATATTGAAACATTTCAATTTGTAAACCATTTTGTTATTGCTAGACAACAGTTACTTTTAATGCATGTTGTAACTAAGCATGATAAAATTTAAAATATAAAACTCCATTCTTCAAATAATTAAAAAAATGTTAAATTACTATCAATTATTTTGTTTTAAATCAGCAACATATCCTAATGTTTATATGTTTATTAATTTTTTTGTGGTCCTTTGCATGAGTTTATGTGTAGCATGTGTTCTTTGGTGCACACAGAGGCCAAGACATGTTATATCCACTGGAAGTGAAGTTATAGATAGTTGTAAAATATCATGAAGATAATGCAAACTGAAACCATGTCACAAGGGGAATTAAGTGTTCCTTGCCAGTGAGCTATCGCTGAGGCAACAACAATACAATAAACTGAAAAGTCGAATAAAAACTGTAAAAGCATATGCATTGGTAATATAGTAAAGTGCTTCTATTAAAACAGCCTGTTTTTACTAATCATGGCCTATTTAAACTTATTTATTAGATGATTCTCAAACACTAGTTCTATTAGAGATGTAAATTGTTTATTCTTCCTAAGCTCATGCTGTGATTATCTCACACCTCATTTCATCCTGACCATTTCATAAGCCATCAGGGATGTATACTTTTTAAAATGTGTTTTAGGACAGCAGCAAACCTTCAACCTATAAATTTTTTAACTTTTTAATAAACGTGCCCTATAGCATACAAATTACTTTTGATTCTAAAATAATATACTACTAGCAATAGACATTAAAATAATGTTACAAATGAGCATATTTTATGGCATCTCTGGCTTATTGTCATAAAGCAATTATTTTGCTCCATAGTACATATTTATTTTGGTTATGCTTACATAAGAGCATATATCACATTTTATTTGTGTCCAGAGTTTTACTGAAAAGCTTATTATTATACATTGAATAAGTAAGATAAAATGAGAAATGTTTGCCAATGTGAGTGTATTTTACTGTGAGGCCTTCTAGGTAGCTCAAAAGCATTTTTTTTTTTGGCCATCTATGTCATTATTCTGCCTACAAAAGTAAAGGGAATATTAAGCTGATGTTTAAAGACACTGAAGAAAGCAAACACAGCTGTTTGAAGTACAAGGTCACAGAAATTCATCAGCTCTTTTTCTGTTCTCTTTCTCTTTAATGTTGCAAAATATGTTTTCTTGAGGTAAGCTACAAACAGAGGCATATGAAACATATGGCAGTGTGAATTAATCAGTGACTAAATAGAATCTTAAAAATCAAAGGAAAATAAACACATAAAATGAATACAAAATAATATTAAAATTATCTGTTCTGAATTAGACTAGAGGTTTTTGTTTCCCTACTTTCTCTAGCACTATTTTCAAAGCCAAAAGAAAAAAAATAGAAAATTACTAAAAGTATTGTCTTAAGTCCGTAAGATGGCCAATGTAAAGGCTTGAGTAATTATCAATTAACATACAATATACTTTAAAAAAAAATCTGTGTTTGTTTCTTATCTCACTTCAGAAACAAAGAAGCAATTTCTTGTAGCTAGAAGTATATGCAATTGTTAGTCAATTACTTAAAGACAGTCAGTCTGTATGTACTAGCCAGAAAATTTAAAATGTCTATCTTTCCTCATTCTTAAAGTTATTTTAAAAATGAGCATTTTCAATCCTTTCTCTGGAATGATTACATATTTTGCAATTCTTCAGAGAATGCAGTTTCTACTAGGTAATGTTTTGGGAAATTCCGAGAGTCTGATAATAGTGCATTATATCCTGAAAGGTTTAAGATTTAATGATGAAAGCCTACCAATGATTTGGAGGTAGTTAAATTCTAAATTGTTGTGTTTGGAAAAAATTTATAGACAAGTGCTGTATCTCTCAATACTTATGACTGACATAGTAGAAAAGGAAGATAATCATATTTGCTGGAACAGATTCCCTGGGCAGCAGAATGATAGGCCATATCTTATACTGCTTGCAAAACTAATCATCAAAATCAACTTCTCCATATCTAAATGGAGAAGAAATAACCAAAACCACAAAATCAATATCTCTACCTTGATAAAAGACATAAAATTTATGTTTCTAGAAAATAAAAAATAAGAATAACTATACAAGTCCAAAAGAATTATAACAGAAATGACAAAGTGTTTCTTTATCTCTGTGTGTGCATTAATTATACATATGCATTACTTAAATAGGACTAGAAATGTATACATTTTGTTTAAAGTATTTGCATTCCTAGGAACACTAAGTAAAAAATTTTTTTAAATTCTAGTCTCATTTAATACTTCCTGTCCACAGGTCACACTCCATCTCCTACCCTCATTCTGTTCTCCCACCTCTCCACGCATCTCTGTCTCCACTCAGAAAAGTGCAGGCCTCCCAGGAATATTCACCAAACAGCATCTAACAAGTTACAATAATACAAGGCACATACCATCACATGAGGCTTAACAAGGCAACCCAAGAGGAGAAAAGGCTCACACAAGTTTGCAAAAGAGTCAAAGACTGTCCCCTCCCAGTTGCCACTGTTCAGGATGCCACAAGAACACCAACTTATTCTACTCTGTTATAATATATATGCACAGGACCTGGCTGAGAATCTCAGGGCTCCTTGATCTCCCCCAGCCCTATGAGAGCTGGTCAGTTGTTTCTCTGGACCTTATAGTGATGGTGATCTTGACCCCTCTGGCTCCTACAATCCTTCCTTTCCTCTGCTGGTCTATCCTGAGCTCAGCATAATGTTTGTGTTACTCTGAAATGCTGCCATCAGTTGCTGAATGAGGTATCTTTTGTCTTTTTAAGTAGAATTGTGCTATGCTCCAAAACACTGCAGGAATCTAAAAACAGAAGGTTTTATGCTTGTTTGGTGTCTTAATCCCTCCACTTGAGGCCTTGCCTCATTACAGAAGATGTCCTGATCAGCTTCTATGTCCTCCTAAAGAGTAGAAAATTTTGATTGGGTCTTACTGCATACTCTAACTTTACTTGTATGTCTCAGCACTGAAGCATGCCACAATGACAGAAACTTAATATATTTTCAGATATACAATAAATCAAGATGAAAAATAAAGTTAGAATATTTTTCAACTTGATCTTTTATGAAACCATGTTGTGCTTTTGCACCTCATTTTGTGATAAACGTGTTTTTTAATGTTTTCATAAAGAGACCTTCTACATGTAAATGCTCAATAGACATTTTAAAATTAATGTCTTTATAAGTATCAGACTATTATATTTTGAGAGATGGTTCTCTAAGATAATTTAGTGCAGGATGTTTTATGAGTTATGCATAAAATGCCTCAAAATTTTAGCATATTTTTCTTTTGTAGCTTCTCAAGAAATGGTCTTTTGAGGGTAAGTTCATAAGTCAGCTGTAGAGGAAGCACATCCATTGGAAACTAATGACACAGTGTAGGAAACGAGACAGGAACAGAAAGCAATCAAGAAAAGATCAAACCTCAGGATGAGTCATGAAGAGGGTAGCTAGACTCTTAGCCCACAGGAAACACTAAAGTCTAAATTCTACCTCTAAATGGAACTGACCTAAGGAAAAGGTAAATATTCCTAATTTTTGACAAATGACTGGAGTCATCCATAAAGGTTTGTTAGTAAAGAAAACATTCTCTGAATTCTTCTGTTTAACCTTCAGAGGGTGTAAAGAAAGTGAGATCAAAGAGTCCTCTGATTCCTTGACTGGAGCACACACAAAATGATAGGAGGTTCTCAGTAGATTTGGTGGAGGGACACATCTGTAACACATGCATACTATCACAAGGACATAACATTTCTGGAAAAAATTCTCTTATGTAACATTTCTTATACATCATTTTTAAAAATCTTTATTTATTTACTTATTTATTTATTTTTTAAGGATTAAACACAAATGGCAAATTCTTAACCAAATTAAACAAAATAAAGGGAAGGAAGGCCTACTTCAATAAAACTAGAAATTGAAAGACAAACATTATAACAGATGTGAATGAAATTCCCAGTAATAAGGACATACATTATAAATTTGTTTCCATAAACTGAAGATTCTGAAAAAAAAAAAACTGGTGAGTTTTTAGATTTTTTAATTGAAATTCAATACTGATCAGTATCACTGGGAGTTTGACAATGCTCCAAGGCATATTTGAGCAATACACTGGACTTGGTAGGTTTTTTTATTTTTTATTTGGGGGAAGAGGGCAAAGGGTAGAAGGGTAGACCTGAGAGGATAGACAGAAAGTGTAATCAGGGGTACACTGTATAAAAATTTCAAATAATTAATAAAAAATATGTTGGGGGAAAGAAATTTCAGCCACATACAGTATGCATTGTCTCAAATTCATCTTTAAAGGGCAACCTCAAAGTAGCTGTTGGGTTATTTATTTTATAGATGCATTTATTAGCATATATATATATATATTACTGTATCTACTACAGAGCAAAGCAAAGTAATGAAAAGATGAAAAGAGGGGGAGCACAAGGCATCTGAAAGAGGGAGGAAACTAAAAGAGATATGGTTAAGGGGAAAAAGAAAGAGATGGAGGAAGAAAAGAAAAATACAGACTAGCTTTCTCAGCTACAACCCCTCCAAGTGGAAAATCAATTGCATAACAAACTAGATCTTTGCTTGATGCTAATCACAGTGAATTACTTTACAAAACAACTGCTATCATTAAAGTCTACACATGAATAAAACATGCATGAATCAGCACAGACTATTTAAAATTAAAGAGGAAAGAAATCAAAATTCAGTCACTTTTCCTTCCACAATTGTGTAAGACACAGTGTTCTGACAGCCTTTTGCACATAACCTCTTTGTTCCTTGCAGTCAATCAGAGAACCCATCACCTGTTGTAAAATATTGCACCAATAGCCTGATTTCAGAATTCGCAGTATTTTTAGTGATTTCTGTCAATGCCTTCTGATATTCTTCAACTCCAAACTATTAAAATCTATGTATGTTTAAAACTGCATTCTTTCGTTTCTGTTTTTCATTCCTCTCCTGTTCTTGTTACACAGCAATTTTACAGAAACAGGACAGATATTGACAGCTGTTGATTGTTTAGGGAATCAACCAGAGTGTGATCTATAGCTCTTACAGCAGTATAGGAAATGCAGACTCCTCTCCAAGGCTTGGCAAAGGAACTCAGAGTCTTGGCACCCTTCACCTTAGCCTCCCTTCTTTGTAGCATTAATCATTGTTTATCCCTGAGGCTCTGAATGGATTCCTTTCCACTTTCTGTACACATCTACGTTCCTCACAGGAATGAATTAATAATAAAAAGGAAAATAATAACAGTTCCAGGCTACTAACAAAAAAAAGTTAGCTTATTCTCTGATAATGTATTATTTGGAAGAATGAAATGTAATGGTAAGAGTGAGGCCTTTGTTTTCTAGTTCTAATTTGAAAATGTACTTTTAATAGCAGTGAACAGTTTATATCTGATTGACATTAATTAAAGGGACTCTGGTCATGTAGAATGTGGTAAGTTTGGCACTGGCAGGCCTTGCCCTTCTCTCCCATCCCTTCTGCATGAATTACTTTCCTAAAGCTAGCCACCAAGATCTATTACTTCCTCTTTCTGAGACTGAAATCCAAGGTTTAGCTATCAAAGTATTAAAGTTTAGTCCTCAAAAGCATCCTGTGGTTCATATAGTGAAAGAAAATTGAATGAAGGTATCCTACTGAATCCTAGCCCATTCTAAGACAAACCAACCCCTTTCCTCTTATTAAAAATTAGACCTGCAAGATCATTTGCTCCTGTTTTTCTGTCTGAATCAGAAAGCAGCCACTTTAACTTTTCTTTCTGCTTAGCAAATAATCTCTCTGAAAGCAGATGTTTGGGTTGGTTTGGGACCGGAGGAGTGAGGAAGCTCCTCCATTAATTTCCATGTGTCTTATGAATAAAAGATAAAAATATAAGTTGAATACAGATATGATCTGAATGCTAAGTAAATGTTAGATACTGTTAATAAAATTATCAAAAGTCTTATTACAACAGTGATTTTGTAAGAAGACCATTGATATTGCAGCAATGTGTTGGAAAATTTCACAGCTGAATCCAAGAATTCAATTACCAAAGCAAACCAATATATTTTTGTTTTTTGTTTGTTTGGTCTGGTTTGTTTGTTTGCTTTCTTGCTTTCTCCTGATTATTCTGAACATTTTATTTTTATTGAGTGCATCACATGTATTGTACATTTAAATAATCATGTGTCATTAGTACAAAACAATTTATGATAAATTAATCCAACTATTTATTCAATCAGCACTGCAGTTCACAATTTTTCAGATCCTTCATTTTGTAAAATGAATTCATGCTGAAAACATTTTTCCCCTTGCTAATATTCTTAGTCTTACATCACAGTAATATTTATTTATCTGTGACTGGACAATCTTCATATTCCTGTATTCGCTTTCTAAGTCTTTTAGCTGCTACTCCTTTTGAGAATACTTCCAATCCAAGACTATTAATTGCTCCATCTACCTTTTAGTCATATTAGACACTTTATATCACTCCTCCAGAAAGCTACTGCTTTGTGGATTTCTGCTTCCTGTAAATTTTATTCAAAGTTTCATTTATGCCCAATACCTCAGGGTCAGATCAAAAACCACTGTCTGCCAGCTAAGTATTTTGACTCATATTCCGGTAATTCATAGAAATATATGATAATTGATATTTTCCCTCACCTTCTATGGTGATCATGGGACAAAATACTAAGAACAGTCACTGAATTTAACTAATGTAAATTTAATTCACTGATTATACAAAAAGTATAACCATTTGTGACACTGATGTGTGTAGCATTATTTAAAACTCTGGTCTCTGCCAGCAAGTTATAGAGTTGTTTCAGTGCTGATCCGTGATTCCTTTTTGAATTTGGTGTTTTATTGTGCTCAGTGCTTTACTGCTTATAATTTTCTTGTATTTATCAACAAGCATGTTTTCTAAATAAGATTTCCACTTGTTAAACACTGTTGTTTGTTGTTCTTATAATATTTTATTATTAAAACAAGCCCAGTGTTTTTTCCAGCACATTCTTAGTAGTTGTATAAACACAAGCATGCTTTTAACCAGTGCATCATTGCAATATGAAAAATGAACAATTGTTCTCAAATTCACTAATCCCATATAGAGGAAAAAAAGGAATAAAAAAATCATCTGGTCACTCACCCACCCAGTCCAGCAGGGGGTGGATGGGAATGAGTGGTAGAAGGCAGAGAGAAGCTAAGAACTGTATTTCATCTTCTGAGCCTGCTCTTCTCACCTTAGACATAGATGCTGTTGAGAGAAGGTTGGCTTCTCTCAGTATTCTGGTTCCCTAGAGTGCAAGGCAAGTTTTTTATAGCTATGTGAGTTTGGGAGTTTGGACAGTTGTCTTGAAATAGCCACAAATATGTGTTTAAAGTATATAATCTCTCTCTACTCTCGGTGTAAATGTTGATGTATGATCCTCTCTCTCCCTGTTGTACTCTCTCTCAGTCTCTTTCTCTTCTTCACCCACCAGATAAAAGAAATAAACTGAAGTGTCTTATGTATACTGATTGTTTTTCATTCTGAAAATATATCACTTACTTATGAAACATAGAAATTTTAATAAATGATTCACAAGATAATCTGAATCCAGATATTTTAGCTTTGAGATCATACTTTCTCTTGAGCATACACTAGTCTACTTTCTTTCTAAGTCAAGCATGTAAATATAATCTTTTAGTAATAAACTTTGTCTTAAAATTTATAATCTTAAAATAAATAAAATATTAATTCAAAGACTATATTAAACAAATATTCTCCAATGCACTTATATTCATAGGAACTATGTGATGCAACTTATGTGCATATTAGCAAAAAGATAATAATACATTGACACTGAATATATGTATATATTGATTATTTACAACATATAATCATATAATTATACTAAATATAACCATTAATTTTTCATTTAAACATCATTAAATAGAATAGTTTGTGATAGTAAATAAGTTAATGCTATAAAGAAAGAACAATAGCCATAATAACTCATAACACTTAAAACAAGTGACACAATCTCATTTCAACTATTAGCATTTAACTTTCCTGCTCAATCCCTAAAGCTGTGAAAAGAATTACCCTTCACTCAACAATAATATCTATGACACAAAGACACATCATTTAGTTATCACATCAAGAACTGAAGCAAATAAAGATACAAGCTAAGCCAGAAGAATCAAATATATAAAAGTGTACTACTACAAAGAGAAATAAAATGAGAAGTATTCATAACTAAATGGATAATTTTGTTTTGTTTGGAGATGAAGATGAATCCAGGGCATTATGTATAGACACATACACATTTACAGAGTTCAAATCTGTTGACAAAGATTATAATTGTGAATAATTCTGAGTAACCAATTTACTAAGTCATAAATTATTAAAATCTATATAAAGACATTAAAGAAAAGTAAATCATTTAGGAGTGTGTTGATGCTGTGAACTGGAACAGTCACTGTTAAGACTCCAATTTGTTCCGCATTGATCTATCTATCTATTTATCTTTTACATATCTGTAACCCAGATAACTATGTGTTATATCAAAATCATTGATTCATTTTTTTGGCTGAAACATATAGATTATAAAATTTATATGCAATTAAAAAAAACTTGAAAGAGTTTTTTTATATAATTCAAAATATAAGCTTTTGAAAAATAAAGATTTTCAATTTTTCTTTCCTGTTTTTTAAAACAGTATAAATCTATAGTAAGTACAAAAGTGTGCTGTTGGCATATGAACAAACAGTTATTGCAGAAGTACAGAATACCATCTGGGAAACACATTTTTATTGTGACTTATATTTAAGATCTAGATACATCTAGATACATAGTGCATATGTTTATCATTTTATATTTATTTATGTGTATGTTTACATATGTGTGTGCATGTATCAACAGTCGGTGAACAAAAAGGCACTGAAATTGAAAGCTGAGAATTTCATACCATTATGATCATAATCACTCTTCCCTCCCAAATCTTCCCTTATTCACACAGCTATCTGTGTGAATTTTAAAATTGTTTTCAGGGTATTCTGTCAAATTAGTGATGTCTGCATAATTTTTGTGGGGCCTTATTCATCATGGCTGACATATCAGTTGTCATACACTTAAGTAAGTAAAAATCTCTGGCTATCAGAAGCTATTAATCCCAACTGCTTTACAATTATGCAAATGCCTTGTGCTTTGCTCTTTTCCAACATGCAAGTATGTTTGGCTTAAATTTTACATTGTTTCAGTTCATTTTTAATTGAAAGTAAATTTTATCCACACAATGAATTCTAATGACAGATTCACCTCTCTTTTCTCCTCCCTGATTCTCCTCCAATCTCCAGGCTTTACACTTTGCCTTCTTATTCTTTTAAAGAAAAAGAAAATACAAACCAATAGGCAACGAAAACCAAACTGTAGTGTTGCATGAATTCTGATTAGAATGAAAGAACTGCAGGCCAGACATCAGGGAATGGCTGAAATATCAAAGAGAGAAACACTGCAGTCAAATTTTACTCAGCTATCTTTCAGCTTCTTCAGCCTTGCTCCTGGTCTCTTCTAATGCCTGCTCTTTTCCTACCCTCCTTAAATACCTTCCAGCTGTATCCCATCCAGTTTAAGATTAAAGGCATGAACAACTCTATTTGCTACTTAGCCTTGAACTCACAGAAACTCAGCAAGACCTCTATCTCTGGAGTTATGGAATTAAGGGTGTAGGTCACCTCTCCTTGTCTTTCCCCCTGCTGGAATTAAAGGTGTGTGCCATCACTGCCTGGCTGTTTGGCCTTGTACTCACAGAGATCCTCTGGATCCCCATGCTGGGAAATGGTGTGAGTTATCACTGCCCTGTTATGCCTTGAACTCCCTGAGATCCAGAACGATCTCTACTTAATTTGACTGTGGGTTGATCTCTTGATATTTCAGCTTTTATTAAATATATAACATATCATCACACTGTAGTAGTACAAAACACAAAAATAAGGAAAGTGAAACCATAAAAGCACACACACAAACACACGATATATATATGGAGAGAGAGAGAGAGAGAGAGAGAGAGAGAGAGAGAGAGAGAGAGAGAGAGAGAGAGAGATAGGATACTAAAAACAATCCAAAAAAATAAGGTTTTTTTGGAAATACCATCATTTTTAATTTCAAATTTTACTACGGAACTTCTTTAATAAAAGCATCATGGTGATGATATAAAGATAAAGGTCTTGATCAATTAAATGTAATTAAAGTCTCAGAATTATTTCCACATAGCTATAAATATCTCATCTTTGATTTAAAAAGCCAAAAATATACAATGGTTAAAAAAAATTCTACAAAAGATGCTGATCAAACTGGATGGCTACATATATAAAAATACAAGTGGAACCATATTGATAACACTGAAAGAACTCACCCCCAAATGGGTTCAGGACATCAACATAAGGCCAGGTAGCCTGAGTATGACAGCAGCTAAAAAGAGGAATATTTCAAATCCAAATTGAAAGAGCTTAGATATCTGTTAGTGAATTAATGGCTATATAAAATGTGGTACATATACAAGTTGAATATTACTCAAGAGTTAAAAAATAAAAATTTGAAATTCATAGATAAATGGATTGAACTAGAAAAATATACTGAATTATGTAACCCAGAACCCCAAAGACAAATATGACACATTATCACTTAAATGCAGATTTATGTTTGCATAATTCTTAGGTTTATTGTCATAGCCACTATTAATTCAAATGATCAATTGTCCTTCTGTGTCTAAATATGTTTCTTTGTAATCTTCTACCTCTGTTTCTTACAATCTTTTGAGATAAACTCTAAGTCTTAAAGGGAAGGATGTCATATAAATATTCCACATAGGACAGAGAATTCTACAGTCTCTTTTATTCTTTATGCTTCCCAGCTGTGATTATCTATGAGAATACCAAAAAGAAGCTTCTCTGGCATTCTATGAGAGATGCACTAATCTATGAATATCTTAGTAAGTAATTTGAATCCATTTGAATACTAGTTCCATTTAGCAGAATAAGAGTAGAGGGTTATTCCTTAGGAAACTGTAACCTATCTAGACTCAGGTTCTTAGCACCAAGAATGCTCTCCATTATGGGTGCCATCTTGTAAAACATGCCTTAAAATCAATAATAATGTATCTGGTTACTCCTACAACATCCATGCCAATATTACAATAATGTGAGCATCTTACTAAGATGATTATTATTGCAGTTCACAGAGTTTACTGGTAAACTGGTTATGTGCATAGCACTTTCCAACACTGAAAGGTATCAAATACACATGCTTCTAGGAACTACTGCCTTAATTTTTTCCATGTTCTTTGGCTAACGTTGTAGTATCTTTAGTAATAGAAGCATACCATTGAGTTTTAGATGGTAACTAAAGGCAATGCCAATAATTTTTAATATTTGTGTTGGTAATATTTCAATAAGATATGCTGAAAAGGCAAAAGAAGAATGATCAGAGGTTTGAGGTCAATCTAAAGTTTAAATACTCATGAGAACTTTAGTTAAGAAGAAAAATGCTGTGCAAATGACTTTTCTGTACTCTGTAAATATATGTTGTTACTATTGGTTAATAAACTTTTTTAGCCTATGGCAAGACAGGAAATAAGTCAGGAGAAAAATGCAAGAGACACAGAGGGAGGAGAAAGGCAGGGTCAGGGCAGAAGCTGAGAGCTGCCAGGAGATCAAGATGTGATGGAACACAGGTGAGGCCACAAAACAGGTGTCAACACTTAGATTAATAGAAATGGGTTAAGTTTTAAGACTTAGTTGGTAATGAGCCTGAGTCATAGACCAAACAGTTTGTAATTAATATTACCCTCAAAGTAATTATTTATAAGTGGTTGGGGGACCATTGGTAGGTGAGATTTTTCCTGATCTTGGGGCTAGGCCGGAACCACTTCTGACTACAAAACAATGATTTTAAAGCCAACTGTTCTCATTATTGAGGAATACTAATTTTTCCACTCTTAGCATTTGTTAGTATTCTTAATTTCTCTATGTAGTGTTGAGACCTCCTGGGCTTTCCCACATCCATGTAGTAATATCTATTGTTGCTGTCTTCTTCAACAATATTATACAGACTGAGCAGGTTTGTATTTAGGTATTTAGATAAAAATGTTCATATACATGGAAGTAAAAACAAAGAAAAATACATGCATTTTAAAGAGCACAAAAACTAAAATATGGGAGGGTTTAGAATGGAAAATTATGTAATTGTGTTATAATCTCAAGTTAAAGAAAACTTTACTTATAAAGTACAATCAAAACTTTAAAGTGTCTTATAGTACTTTATAGCTTTTGAAAATCAGCTAAACTGGAATTACTAGCTAAATTTAAAAATGAGGTGTTACTAGTTTTATTAACTCATAGCCTCAAAATAAAGTATTATCTTAAGAAAAGGAATTTAAAGATCATTTTCAATAATTTATCACATTACTAACTTCAAAAAATATTACATATATAATTTAAAATTATTTATTTAAAATTATTGTATATCAAGTGAAGCATTCCTTTTAAAAGATTTATTTTATTTTTTTTCTTATACAATTTTTTTCTCATCCCTGAAAAAATACATTTGGGCAGCATTATGTAGACTAATCATGTTATAGGTAGGAATATGTATTTATATATGTATATAATAACAATTAACAAATAAAGAGGCCATAAAGGTGAAAAAGAAAGGAGAGGGTGTGAAGCAAGGAAAAAGGGAAAAGTGGTATATTAATTATATTAAACTTGAAAACTAAAAAAATATAAAAATAGAAGAGATAATTGTGGAGAAATTTGACATGAGTCAGAAAGAAGCAATAAAGACTAATAGTGGATGAATGTGACTGAAATACATTGTCATGTATAGAATTATCATAGTAAAGTTTATTATTAAGCATAATTAAGAATGCTAACTTAAAATACTAAAATTTTAATGAGAAAACTAGTATTTTTAAACTAAATGAAGTGTGATTCATTTTCAAAATAAAATTCTATCATTTGAAGGAAAAAATGTAAAAAAAATACTTTGGGAAAACATATATATCAAAAATAATGTTGGTTCATAACATTTTTACTATTAGCAACAAATAGAAGTTTATTAGAGACAATATTATGCTAAAATTATAAAATTTCACACAGTGAGATTATTTTGTCACTATAAAAATATGATTAGACATACTACAAATGTACTAAGTAGAAAGGAATAAAAGTGATATACAGTCTATAGCCAACATTTTACAAATCAAACAATATAATTTAACAATGAAAAGCAAACCCATAGTCTAAATATTGAGGTATATGTTACATAATACAAGTGACTTGTAAATAATAAGAATCACTACAAATTAATAATAGAAGAACATAAAACAAATTTAGGTACATTTTTGATCTAATACTTACAGAAAATAAACAGTCGAAAGTTTATCTTAATCTAACAGATGGTTCTGAACAGCATTCCTCATTAAGGAAATGTGGTATTAAACCATATTGAACTATATAGTTTATTAGAAGACTAGAGGTAATAAATGTAAAGACCTAACACAGTGGAAACACATAGGAATCTATGAGAGTGACACTAGTGAAGACTCCCGAAATGGTGATGCTGAACCTGAACTGGCCATCTTCTATAACCAGACAAGAATCTTAGCAGTCAGATTGGGACACTAAACCAACCACAAAACCTTTGACCAACAGTATGTTCTCCCTCAAAGATATGATGCAGTAATGGCAGTAGAGAACTTGGAGAAGTGGCTAACCAATGCCTGGGCCAAATTTACGCCCATAACACAGGAAGGAGTCTATTGCTGACCCTGCCTGAATGACCAAAAATCAGAACTGAATAGCCCAAAGACCCAGAATAGAACCAAACACAGATGGAAAAGAAAGTCAATGAAATGATTCCTAATGATATTATGTTATACTCATAGATTGGTGCCTACCCCAATTGTCACCAGAAAGCCATCATCCAGAAACTGATGGAGACAGATGCTAAGGACCACAGCCAAATACTAGGCAGAGCCAGGGGAACCCCAGTAGAAAAGGTAGAGAAAGGATCATAGGACATAGGATCTCACAAAGACTGAAACAACAATCACAGACATATATTTGTCTGAGCTAAGTCCTCTCAGTATACATGGCAGTTGTGTTACTTGGTGTTTTGTAGGACTCCTAATACTGAGAGTAGATGTGTCTCTGACTCTTCTGTCTGCTTTTGAGGTCCATTTCTCCCACTGGGTTGCCTTTTTCTGTCATGAGGGTTTCTGCCTACCTTTTTGTAACTTGTTATGATATAATCAGTTGATATTTTGGGGATGAATGCTCTTTCATTTTTTTTAAGATGATCAGAGAAGCAGTGGATTTGGCAGAAAGGAAAGATAGGGAAAGGGGTAGAGAGAAAAAAACTGCAATCAAGATGTAATGCTTTAGAGAATTTTAAAAAATACACGAAGCTTGATATTAAATTTTAGTGACTGTGTGGTCCATTAGAATTCTTATAAGCATGTGGGTAGACTCTGTGTGTGTGTGTGTGTATATATATATATATTTTTTTCAGGATATCCTTAACATTTTCGTTATTATTATCCTAAGAAAGTTTCAATGAGAAATAAAAGCAGGGTTTTTGCCAAAGTATTAAAAATAGTTATAGTAGCTTCCTGTATGATATTTGCAATTTTGAAAGTATTGAGTTATGATTATTGAATGTTTTACAACAATCCATGGAATGAGTTATCAATGCAGAAATATGAGGTGCCTGACAAAAAATGTTTGCACCTGGCCAAATGAATCACAAAAGATTATTCAACACATAAGAAATTAAAGGCACTTCATGTGCAACATTTGTTGTTTTATATGAATAGAAATTGTTCTGTGGATGTGTCATTGGAGATGAATGAGAGATGTTCCCAGAGAAGGAAATAATATTTCCTTTGAAAGTGGTGACCACTACTACTGTATGATTATATCAATCTTCTCCAAAAGAACAAGTGGAAATATTTATGTCATTGCATATAAATTTCATCTTAACATATTATAAAATAAATTATTGTTCTATAATATATTATAAAAAATAGGCAAATACATTAGACAACCATAAATTGCCTTAAGATGAAATAAGTTTCAGAATTTTACCTTGTGACCTTTAAAGAATCAGAGAAACTTTGGTCTGCTTCTCAATACATTTGGTAGAGAAGCTCCTTGTACTCAAGGTGTTCAAAAGAGACTGTGAGGAATTAGTTTGTTTTTATCTCATTTGCTTGTTTATTTAGAAATAACCATTATTGCATAAATCTTAATTTGTCTTAAATAAAAGAACTGGAACCAGATAATGGCACAAAAGTGATAAGATTAGGGAGACAGAGGAACAAAAGAGATAAGAGAGACAAAGGAACAAGCCACTTCTCACATAGCTAATTTCTCAGGCCATAAAGGGAAGAGTATGTCTTCATGAATTCTTAGACTAAATGCTTCTGAGTCCTCACCCAAAAGGGAAAGGGAGGACTCTGTCTCCTCCTGACCTATTCTTCTTTCCCTGCCCAGTCATATCACTTCCTCATTCAAACTTCCTAGTGATGGGATTGATGCGTGTATGTTTCCCAAGTACTGAGAGCAGAGGCCTGGGATTCCAAGTGCTGGGATTGCTGTTTGGCCTTAAGCTCACAGAGATCCAGAAGAATCTCTGTCCCTCTGCCTTCCTAGTTCTCTGATGATAGGTTGTTATTTCCTGACCTCTATGGCTAGCTGTGGCTAATTCTTTTCTCTGATCTTCAGGCACATTTAATTTCTTTTCAGTATACACAATATATCACCATAAACCATCTGATGTCATTCTTACAGATCATTTTTTTTCTACCCAGGATCTCTTTGCTATCTAACAGCTGACAGATGAATCTATCTAATTTTAGTATTTGAAGCCAAAATGTACAGCTCTTAAGCCCACAATTATTCATTGATGTTATACTCAAGTCCCAATTGTTTTCAAAAAGGTATGTAGAAAACCAGAGTAACAAAGAAAAAAGAAAATGTCCACAATAATACAAAAAAATTACTGGGAAAGTTTAGAGATAAAACATTATTGGGAGAGAAAATTTTTACTAAGGAACTGAAAATACTTCAGTAGAAATTTCATAAAATGTAATCATTAATTTACTAAACTTATTTTGACTATCATAATTTTTACTAGAAAGTGAAATTAATTTGTTTTTTCTTATGCATGACATTTATTACAAAAATTTGCATGAATATTTAGAAACATCTTGAGGTTTTGGTTTAACAATTAATTTAAGACCAGAGATATGGTTTGGCCAGTAAAATAAAAAAAAAATCTGATTGTGCAATTCTAGAAGGCTGTGTTTGACTTGTGGAATCTACACTGGAAGAATGTATCACCTCAGGAAAGTTGTTCTGTGATGTGATGTGCATACTCATTATGTGTACACACACATCAAGTAAAAATAAATTAATATAATATAACAGCGAAGCATATTTAAGCTATAATTCTAGTAGTTTTTGTTGTTTTTACTTCTAGTGACCATGCTTTTCAACCAATAACATCCTCAAATTCTTTCACTTATGATTTTCAACATGCACAGAAATTTAAAACTTCATTGATGTAAATTTTACTACTTTTTCATATATTTTCAAAGTTAGCAGCAAACATTGTAAATTTTACAAGGTACAGTGTTTCTAATTTTTTTCTTTCAAAGAATAAGTCTAAGTGAAATGTATCTATGGTATGAAATGTAAGAATTTTAAATATATTCACTTAACTTCTCTACACTTCTCAATAGTCTATGAGATAAAATACATTCTCTTCTAGGAAAACCACCAATAATCCTTTTATGGAGCATAACTGTTGAGTGTCCAAAACATCCTTACCTTTCTACCAATTAACTCTGTTTCATTAATGACAAAATTTTGCATGTGAGAAATTTGTTGCTGAACATTTTGTTCTTTTTTGATTGGCAGGTGTTTGATTTTATTGCTAGAGGAGGAACAATTTGTTCTCTGTGAAATATGGTTAGCATCACCTTGCTTTTTTATTAAGTGTATATTTATAACCTTTAGAAGCAAATGTACTCTATCCACATGACTAGCATTTATTGTTTTATGTTCTGCATGCAAAGCTGCTTTTCTTAATAATAAGAAACAGCTGTTGTAAGCACAACAATGAATGTAATGGGGTCATACATGCCCAAATTAGATACAAAGGGATTCAAGCAGGACAAAGTGCTTTAATTCTGTCTCACTCTTCCATGATTGATGCTCTCTAAAAAGGATTGTTATATACTATGCTGAGATTAAACAGATGTTATGAGGAGCTCATTCTGGTGTACATTTGTTAGGCAGCTGTGTTTTATACTAGGGGTGATTACAATGGGGAATCAATGTTTCCATGACAGTAAGATTGACAGAATCCACAGTGAAAAATAAAAATATATATTACTGTAATCCAAAAATGTCATCAGTTATTTTATGATAAATATATTTTTTCCTAGTATTAGAGAGGAGTCTGTTGGTTTCCATACAACAAGAGTTTTAAAGCTCACTCATTTTATTCAATGTTTGATAATTTGCTTAATAATAAATAAATTATTGAATTAAGTGGTGGTTATAAGATATATTCGGGGATGTGAATTTAAGAAAAAATTAGAAATAAACATGTAATTCAAGCCATATTGTGCATGATTATCAGCAATTTAGGTTTTATTTTAATGGCTATTCTCATGAATGCAAAAGTCATTTTTGATCATGCTTTTGATATGTTGAAACTTAAATGTTCACAGGTTAATATGATGTAAAATGAATTAATTTTTTGTTTGTATAAAATGAATTCTTGGATGGAGACTTTAAGATATACAAGTTGGCTCATTTTCATAGATTATCTAGGTCATAATATGATTAGGAATGCATTTACATTTTAATTTTTAGTGATTTTTTATGTCCAACCACATACCTACAGACTTGAAAAGCAAATAAATAAGGGTCATAACTTAAAAATCTTACAAGTGATTTATGATATCGATGTAATATCTGTCTAGTGCTTTTACCACATATAAAGAAATACTCATACACTGCTTTAAAAATATGAAAAATATTTTATGAAGTAATGATTTTTAAACAAATATTGTTCTATATTAAGTATTTTTGTGTTGATCCTATAGTCCAAGTATAGTAGCTCACAATTTTCGAGCATTAAATAGTATTTTTCTGCAGTGTACAGTTTCATGAGCTTTGAAAATAGGTTTATTTATCCAACCAAATAGCCACATATGATTGAAAGTAAGAACATCTCTGTGAATGTAGGGAAAAGACCCTGTTCTAGAGGAAGCCATGTTTTTAAATTCTGCCATATGAGATAGATTTTGTTTTCTTATACTTAGGATAATAAAATGATTCTGCAAAAAAAAAAATGTCATTGGTACTTTTATTCTGTGGTCATTTTTTAAGTGCCCATATCATTATTTTATAGCATTTAACCTCATGAAAATATTATGTGTTTTATCCACTTACTGATGTCAATTTCAATAGACATAAAATTTAATCACATTAAACAATAATTAATATTTATACACAAATAATTTAGCACCTGTATGTTATATTATTTTTGATATAAGAAAGATATACATAACAATGTAAATTAGAAATACACTTAGTTTTCTTGAAAATTTTAAGCTAATTTTCTCACTATCCAAATCTTTTCAAGCATGAATTTTAGTTTTCAACACTGTATCCTGAACAATTTTTGTTATTTATTTTCAATCAGTTTATAATATTTTATAATTTTGTCTAATTATTTTTTTATTAAATTATTTTGGTGTCACAGCTTTTCACTTAGATTGCTATTGCTTTGTTTAAATGGTACATTTTGCTACATTACTACCATGACTTCTCTAAGGTGAATTTTAGAACCTCTTTAAATTTTCTATTTTTTTCTTAGATATAGTTAAATATTAATTTAATCTTAAATATTTATTTTTTATTTTGTACACTTGTTTGTTTTGTCTTCTTTGTAATTGTGTTCAATATAAGTACAAGAACTTAATAACTCTGGATTTAATAGTGACTGCAATCATATAGCATTTCATTGGGTGCTTTGGCCGAGAGGTCTTATTTCATTTTTAAATTTCAAAAATTAAAAGGCTCACTTTTAAAAATAGCTGTTAAATGTGACGAGCATTTTACTTAGCCTAGACTTTTATTCTCAGAATTGACAGAATTAGTTTAAATAAAATTTTAAACTCCACAAAAGAATCTCTACTGTTTATGAAAATGCAGACAGAATTATCCTTGCTGTGATGCTATTTTCTAAGATTCATGTCATTGTCAAATCCTCCTTATCCAAATCTCAGGCATATTATATCTTTCTCTATTCTCCTGAGTAGTCTGTGTATTGTTGACATGTCTTTTTAATATGTGATTTACCTTAGAATCCCTCTAGAACCATTGTTTATTATGTGGTATTTGATTTTTCACATTCAGAATTTAGAGGTGGATCTTTTTGATTCCACTCCCAATTCACATAATATGTTATAATCTCAATGATGAATAATGTGACTCCATTTAGTTAGCCTTGGGCGGGAGGGGAAAGAGAGTTTGAACAAGGGTATACATCGATACAAAATGACTTTATTTATAACAATTAAAAAAAAGTTAAGTTAAAAAGAAGTAAATTTAAATGAGATCATTAGTATGTGACCAGATAACCAATAGCCTTTTAAGCAGAGGATTTATAACAGAATGTAATATAGAAAAGATCACAGAGAAGGAGGTCAAAGCTAAATGTGACAGAATCTCCTAGCTTTCAAATCTATAAGGAGTTAAACTTCCTTAATTTACTCTATCACAGCTTGGTACTTTGCTAGTATTGACAAATAAATGACTACTATATTATTATGATTATATTTGATTTAAACTTGCATCATAAAATTCACATTTTAGACTCATTTCATTAGTGTTAAGTCATCAGATGTCTGTGAAAACTACGGAGAAGATAGATTAACGTACCATCTGTCCATCTGCATTTTCATTGACTTTCAGCACTTACTGTATCAAAAGTGTGAATAAAGTCATAATTTTGTATTGCACAAATTCTGTTTGGTATCATAATAAAGCTCAGTGCCAGATACTGAAATATATCTGAATATAGGAACAGCCGAAATATAGACAGAGAAACAAACCATAGTCACTTCTCACCTAGCTAACTCCTCAGGCCTGTCTCCATGAATCCTCCAATTCCAAACATTTCTCTCCTCAGCCAACCAGGGAAATGGCAGGGAAAGCTGAAATCTTCTTTGTCTCCTTCTGCCTATGTTATAGCTGTGTTACACTTCATCATACAACATTTGTAGAACTAGGATTAATGTGTGTACTACCACTGCTTGGCTGTTAGGCCTAGAACTCACAGATGTATGGATGGATCTCTGCCTCCCTAATGATGGGATTAAAAGCATGGGTCACGTCTCCCTGGCCTTCATGGCTTGGCTCTGTGAGTGGCTCTATCCTCTGATATTCCAGACTATTTTCATTTAATATATAATATACTATCACAATTCTGTTCTATCAAACGTGCTCTCTTCAGTTTTTTACATTGTATAGATTTCCCAGTATCAGAATGCATGCTTTATGGGTGGAGAATATTTTCCTTAAATTGCAGGCTGGCAAGCTGTTGTTATTTACTATTATACATGAAACTAGTTTACTAATTGCTTTCATCTTGTTTTATTGAGACATAGCCTCCAACTTGTTCATCTTCTCCTTAGACCTCTTGTAATGTCATTCTCCTGATGTTCAGATGATTTTGTGTATTCACATATCATTTTTAGTTTTTTACCCTCATCAGTTTAAACTATAATTGTGCTTTGTTTTCTATATTCATCAAATGTAAATTTTCCTAAATCTTATTTTGCATATGTTTCTTGAGGCTTATAACACATTTGAAAAATTTAAAAGCATCATGCATTTAGGTGTTTTTGTTCAGCTTTAAAATCTACATAAAAATTGATCCATTAAAACTATACTTGGACTTGAAAAACTTTATCCTAAAGTTACAGAGCATTTTCAGTTTATTTATATTCCAGTCTATACCTGTGATTAAAGCTTAGAACTTTTAAATAATATATGTTCACATTTATACACTCTTTTATCCTGTATTATGCCTTTGTTAGTAGATACTTGGGGAAAGGATTGTCATGATATTATACTTGTTCTGCTTCCAGAACAATTAATTTTTGCTTATTTTGCTTTGTTTGGTATAGTTTGAGTTCATCTTATCTTTCTTGTGATATTTTTAACTATTTCTTTAAAAAATATTACTATTAACTTTTAGTTGTGCATGTAATAAACTTTGCTTTTATAAACTGGTTCCATTTTTCAAACCTCCAGAATTGGTAATAGATCCTAATTTAAGGAAAGCAAAGCTTAACCACTGAATACCAGTTACAAGAGCAGAGATGCAAAAAGAATGTGGTGGAAAAAAAAGAATTTCATTAACTTGTACTGGAAAGAAAGACTTGTTTACAGCAACAAAAGTATTAACCTACTTATATTCTTTTATATATGAGAAAATTAATATATCATGTAGTAAAATAATTTATTTTAGGCAGTTATACAATATTGGTGTTACAGTTTTGTCAAGCCTCAAAATAATAAAAGTGATGAAATGAGAGTTAAATGAGAAACAGGTAATAAGATTATGATGTGAAGACTGTTGTGAATTTGAGGTCAATCTGAGCTACGTTATGAATTCTAGCCATTCTGTGCTACATAAAGTGTGAGAGAATTTGTCTCACAAAAAATAAGAAAAGAAATATCAGGATTTATACTTTTGCTGAAAATGTTTAACTATTCGAAGCACTTATGCCAGACAAATGGCCTTAGTCAACTATACACATACCATTTTATTAGTAAAATGACATGTAAATCAATTAGCATATTTGTAGAAAACCTAAACAAATCACTATTCTAATGACATATACAGGACTAAGAATTATAGAAAAAGTATTCAACATCATTGAAGATATTGAAAACCATAATAAAATATATCTAAAAGCATCAAAACATAATAACATAAGCATCAACATTGGAATAGTGCAGAAAAATGGAATGCTTACATACTATGACATCTAAATATAATGATATATAATATATACACACACATATATAATATAGAAAACAATTTGGATATGTTTTCAAAATATTACTTTCCTAAAACTAAGTAATTGTATTTTATATATGTTACCAAGATAAATGAGTGAGTATATGTGTAATTAATTTGAATATAAATACTAAGTGCTTTCCTAATAAATATCTCAGATGATTCTGTGGTTTCTCTGTCAATTCCACTTTGGACCACAACTCACATATTTTCTCTAGCTTTGTGTTTTTTTAAGCATACCCTAACAAGTTTCCATGTCCTGTCCACAGAGACTTGGAATTCAATTGAAAGCATTGGCCTGTATTTTCTAAGTCAACTCCCAGGCATACATGTCAAAGAAAAACTAAATTCACTTATAAATAATATCTCTATAACCATTTCCTTTTGATGCACCAATATACAGCTTATCATTTTATTTTTCATCAACTCAGTAGAACTTGTAAACTCTACCTAGACTGTAACTTTCTGCATTAAGGTCAGGATAGTCCCTAAGCAAGTTGGCTATTTATTCCTGAGTTCTCTTTATGAGCTCTCTTTTCACAGACTTGTAGATTTGAGTTGATGACATAAAAATGACCTCATTATATATATTTTTTAGTTTAAAATTACTTAAAGACAGCCAGTCTGGTATTAATTATTATATCATGTACAAAAGTATATTTAGCTTTGATGGTTAATGGCTCACACATCCTTTGCACTGTAATATTGAACATTTTTACAAATTTAATTATTAAACAGCAGTGCTTCACCATGGTTACATAAGTCATTAAATATTACCAATCCTTTTTTTTATAATTCTCCTTTAATATCTGTAATAGTCATCAAAAGCAGCTTTATAGATATTTCTAGCTACTTTAAAGCAATGTTCATTTTCTCTTTTTTTTACTTTATGGTGCTGAAAATGTGAGTTATTGGTTATAAGAAGAATAATCAATATTTGTCACTTATGTGTACTATGAAAATGTTAGAAAAGATATAATCCCTCTGTCTTGTCACCTTCAAAAACAAATTTAATATATATATAAAAAAATCAACCTGTCTAAAGGAAACAGAAAGTACACAGTTCTTTTACAAGTAGAATATTTTCTTAGTATATGTTGTAGTTTGATGTAAAAATAAAACCAGCCTTATTTCTTTTGTGAATTAGAATTCCTGGGGGGAGGAACATGTTGCTTGCAGAGTCAGACTGATTGAAACATCAAAGGTATTGAGAGATTGGATTCTTGCAGTATCCAAACCTAATCACAATATGCCTCGGGTAATCTTTAGCATGTTACATAGCTATGCTTCGTACCTCAACCTCATGGCTCCATGAATAGATATAACATTCTGGCAACAGCTAGAAACCTTTGACACACAATAACTTAGTAGAACTCTAAGTTTCACTAGTAAAAGGAGTAAGAATGTTATCTGATAACATCCAATGCCTGTAACTGAAATTTCTCTATAGGACTGTAACTGTCTTCTCAATGTTTACAAGACTGCATTCTCAAAATGTCTTGATTTATAACTTCCTTCATTTTGTTACCATAAAACTCCATTAAACTGCTTCCATTTTGGGTAATACAGATTAGAGGTAACCTAAATTTGTGTTTTTCTGAGTCTTGGTTATACGGAGTTTGAATCCAGAAATAATTATTTCTTATTCCTTTTTAGTTGGAAGATATGGTTTTCAATAAATAGATTGAATTTTAGGTTTCGGTTTTTTTGAAAACTCTTTTAAAATTAAGTAGATTTGCTCATCTGTGGTAAAAGAAGTATTATTTCCATTACACATCCCAATTTTTATACATTTCTTCTAACAAGTCTAAATTTAGTACATAACAAAAATGTAAATAAGTTAATTCCATTATTTTTAGAACTTGAATTTATGAAATCCTATTGCTCTATGCAGAACATGGTATGGGTTTCTAAAGAAATGTTTAACTAACCTATTAAGAATGATGGACAAGGTTAACAGACACTTACAAGTTGAATGTGTAAGTATAACATGAGGTCATTTCAATTGCTATTAAGTACTTGCTATATGGATAGCACTGGAGTTAAGAAACATAAAGGTATAAAATAAAATCATGACTTGTGCTTTATTGAGGAAATATTCATTTTATTATGTAAAGATAAAGAAAAACCAATGCCAACATGATATTTAATTTTTTAAAAAATTTTATCAATATTCATTTCTGGCAAATAACTGGCCATCAACATAAGGTTACTACTTCATAGTGATGGAAAAAATGCTTGCAATTTTAGAGATATTGTAAATTTCTGTGTCAGCAAATAGAGAAGACTTAAGAAAATGCTGCTACTAAAAAAGTGTCTTTGACTTTTTGTTTGTTTGTTTAATACAAACAGATACTTTAAATTAATCATATGTAGCTTGTTGGTTATATTGAGTCTTTTGACTTTTGGAAATTAGCTTTAAGCTGCCTGCTGGGGACCCGCCATTTAATTTTAATTAATTATTTATTTTTAGAAAATAAAGTCCTTTTAAAGTTCTTTTTTGTTCATATATCCCCTTGCTCTCTCTTCCTTCCCCTTCTCCATCCTGCCCTGTGTGCCTACAGCCTCCCTCCTCCCCATCCCCCCATTCTCTTCCCCAAAAGGGCAAGAAGTCCCAAGGTGGATTTATTCAGCATCCACTCAAGGCAGGTCCGATTTCCTCATCATAATGTCGTGTCTGGGTTAGGTGTTCCTCAGGGCAGAGTGGGCTCCGAAGTGCCAGTCCACACATAGAAACACAGTCTGATCTCTCCCCTCAAGGTACCACATACTGCCCAGGTCAGTGGACAGGTATCTATCCTTAGAGGGCTTAGTTCCTTTTCTTGAAGGTTCCCCAGTGACTGTTCTTAATTCTGTGAGCTCTTCAGAGCTCCAGTCAGTGGGAATTTTCCTCATAAGCCCTATCTCCTTGCTCATATAGACTCTCTGCCTCTGCTCTCAGCTGTACCAGGAGCTCTTCCCAGTGTTCAGCCATGTATTCCTCCCTACCTCTACCTCTGTTCATCGTGGGATGTAAGTTTGGTGATAGCACTTGGGATAGTTATTCATTTGATTATAGGGGAAGTCTTGTTTAGGCAACACCTTCACTATTGGTTGGAGGCCATGGCAGGGACATCCCGTGAGTTCTTATAGATGATTCTAGTGTCTGGTCTTTTTCGAACACCATATTGGCTTCCTTTATTAAGATCTCCATCTTCTTTTTTATTTTTATCCCTCCATGTTGATCCTCTCACTCAATCCTCCCCTTCTCTCATGTTTTGTTCCCACCTCTTCTTGGTTGCAACTCCTTATGTTCTCAATCAACAGAGGAGGTCTTCTCAATTTTCTCTTCCTAGGACAATCCCTGCAAGCTTTTCTTAAGTTCCTTCTGATCCCAAGCTTTTCAGGGATCACATTTTACAGCTAGGGTGTTCTAGGCTTGTGATACCTCGCTCAGGAGGATATTCTCCAAACCCATCCATTTGCCTGCAAATTTTAGTATATCATGTCTTTTTTTTTTAACTGCTGATTAGTACTCCATTGTGTTGATGTACCACAGTTTTTAATACATTCTTCAGTTGAAGGGCATCTAGGTTGTTTCCAGGTTCTTGCTATTACGAACAATGCTGCTATGAAATGGTTGAACTAATGGCTTTGGAGTGTGAACGTGAGTCCTTTGGGAATTGCTGGGTCCTTGGAGAGACTGATTCTCAGTTATCAGAGGAATCTCCATATTGCATTTCATAGTGGCTGTACCAGTTTACACTTCCACCAACAATGGAGGAGTGTTCCCCTTGTTCTGCATCCTCTCCAGCATAGGCTGTTCTCTGTATTTTTATCTTAGCCATTTCGATAGGTGTAAGGCGGTATTTCAAAGTTGTTTTGATTTGCATTTCTCTGACAGCTAAAGATGTTGAGCAATTTTTCATGTGCCTTTCAGTCAATTGTAATTAATCTGCTGAGAATTCCCTTTTTAATTCAGAATCCCAGTTTTAATTAGGTTATTTAGGGTTTTGAGCTCTAGTTTCTTGAGTTATCTATATATTTCAGAAATTAATCCTTTGTCAGTTGTAGGGTTGATGAAGATCTTTTCCCATTCTGTAGGCTGTCATTTTGTTTTAATGATGGTGCCCTTGGCCTTACATAAACTTCTCAGTTTCAGGAGGCCCCACTTATTAAATGTTGTTCTTAGTGTTTGTGTTACTAATATTATATTTAAGAAATGGACCCACCATTTTTAAATTTAAGCCTGAACACTGCTGCATTTCTGTATTATGATTTATTGAAATAATTTCGGGAGTCACTTTTGGTTTGTTTTTGTGTTTTTGATTTCTGTTTAAGCTTTTAAAGGTTTTATGTGAGTATTTGGGGCCCCATGTTGGAAGCGATCTGTTGTACAAGATTTTTTTTTACTTTTTTTCAGCCATAGGCCAAAACTGCCTATGGCTTCTTTTCTCCCCAAAAATGACTAATCAGTTTATATTAACTTTATCTTGTTTGGTCTATGTCTTGGGCATATTGCTATCTAGCTCTTTCATCCTAATTTACCCTATTTTCACTCATCTGTTCTGCCATGTGGGCCATGGCCCCTAACCCATACCTCACATATATTTTTTTTTTGGTGCCCCTCCTTCTACCTATCTCTTTTCTAACTCCTCCATCTACTTCTATAGTATTCTACACAGACAAAAACAGGGGTTTTTTTTGGTTTACAACATGTAAACAAACCATTCAAATTAATTTTTAATTTCCTATTTATTTTTTATTTTGACTACTTCTTATTTCTTTGATGTATGTGATTATTTTTTCTTATATTTTTATACTTTTTATATCTGACCTTTTGAGATATTTATGTATACTCTAGTTACATAAATTTCATATTATCCTTCCAACTCCTCCCATGTCTTTTTATGCACTCCCACATTATCAAAATAATGCTATAATTATTGTTACACACAAATATACTCACTCACACACATACATACACACACACACACTAAGGCTATTGCACAGAACATTTGTGATTAAGTAATCTGTCAGAAGGCTGGTCTCTGAAAAGAAAATTTCTCCCTCTTCTAATACCTGTTGATACTGTAGCTCATAATCTAGAGGTAGGGTATTGTGAAATGTCCCTTATCATATTGGCATGCCAAATGATTTTGTCATTCTGTATGTCTTGTTTAGGCTACCAGATTGCTGAGATTTCATCCAGTAGTAAAACAGACAAAATAATGAGAAATATAATTCTGAATTCTTAATCTTATCCTTAGTCAAATTAGCATTGAATCTCCTCCTCAGGCTCTGTTTTGCTACTGGATAGGGCCAATTAGTATACCATAGAAGAAAAGCATTCCTGGTTTTAGGGTGACAACCTGTTCCCCAAGGTCACATTTAATTTATCATCCTCAATAAGCCAAATAATAGATACAAACTCAAAATAAAAGCAGAAAAAGGAGACTGATTCAATATAAATGCAAAAGAAGAATACCAAGAAAATCTAATGACTCCCACAACCCTAGTCTAGAAGTAAGATGAAAGTTTACATACTGGGCAAAGAACCTTCACATATAAACAGCATTCACAACAGACAGATATCAGGACTGTACATGGTATAAATACTTGCATATAGGCAAATAGAAAAATATCTAAATAAAAATAATTTGCTTGTTTTTTATATATGAAGTATAGCATTTCTAAAAATTTTGTAGAAAGGTTTCTCTGAAAAGAGCTCTAAAAATTGAAATGGGTAGAAAATAAAAGGATGTCTCCCATCTAAATGTATATAAGGTTGTCCATTAACAAACCTCTTTCTTTTTTTTTCTTCCTTCTTTATTTTGTATTTATCAAAAAAAAAACACAGTAAAAAGAATTTGTGGAAGAGTTAACAATAACTATACAGAGGATAAGAATGATAGGCATGGCTTATCAAGGGAAGAAATACAAATAAGATTGCTACACCTATATTTTCTTTGTGTTTATCTTTCCCTCTGAATTTTTTTTTTCATCCCTGTATATCCTTATTCAAGGTCTCTTCCCCCTCCCAACACATCTGGTCATTTTTTTCCTCTGC
>PVIH01021453.1:0-29790 GCA_004025045.1 Sigmodon hispidus | reverse complement strand
GGTGGAGCCTAGGATCCTCAGTGAGGGGCTGGGGGCGTGGCTCAGGGCTGGGGGCGTGGCTCAGGGCCTGGCTTTTATCATCTGCAACACAGTAAAGCAAAAAAAAAAAAAAACAATAAATTCCATTAATGAATGGATATGCTTGACACAACACCTGCAATTCATTTCTAGGCAAAAAAAAGGTAAATAAATAAATAAATTCTGTAGGCTCCTCCCTTTTCTGTCCACTCTCAGACAGAAGTCAGAGAGTGGGGAAGTCAGAATATAACCTTTGGGAGTTCTCTTCCACAACGTGGATCCCGAAGATCAAACAGAAGTCCTTGCTAGTCTGCCATCAACCTTTCCGATTTTAGGATTGAAGACTTGGAGCAGGTGCATACTACATTTGGAAACTCAGAGGTTTGCAGCACCCCCTTAACTATCAAAACTTATATAAATCTTTTCAAGGTGAATGTGTCACTGAAGGTAGCAGCAGTCTCTGGGCTTGGACATGCTCCTGTGCAACCCAAAGAAACCTTTGTTGATGGTTTTGAGAAAGGGTCTCTTGTAGCCCAGGCTGTTCTCAGATTTACTATGTAGCCAAGGCTAACCCCGATTCTCCCGCTGCCCCAGGGTGTGAATCCTGATGTCTGCAAAAACAAGACAAACACAGAGAAGGCTCAGAAGTCAGATAAAAGTTTAGAGTCTGCTACAGAAAGGGAGAACACAGGAGTCATCCCCCAGGCAAAGTCCTAAGGACTCTGGGAACTTACCCAGGATCCCACTCTGAGCATGTTTAGTTACTTTTTGATTTTTAGCAGTTACTATGGTAGGAGGTCACACAGGTCACCATGTCCTGAGGATCACACTTGTCAGGCTTGGTGGCAACTGCCTTCACCTGTGGAGTCCTCTCTTCAGTCCTCCACACGTCCAGTTGAAGGTGATAACAGAAAGGATAGAAATGTTGTAGGGGGAGGCTAGCTGGAAGTCCAACATTAAAGCCACAGACGGGAAGCTCTGGGCATGCTCAGTTCGCCCCATCAATTTCAAGCGGATACCGTCAGAAGGGACACTCTGAAGGTATGTCGGCTTCAGCTGTCACCAACCCTGCAAGTTTTACAGGTGTCACACCACTGTTCTTTCTTCTCCGGGGGTCTTTGTATCCCTCTCTAGTCTCTAGCTCCTACTGTAGTCAAGGGTGGCATTGGATTTCCTAAGCACCCTCCTTGTTTATGGGGTAAGGGTACTGGGCATGGATACAAGGGCTTCCTGCATGCCACGAAAACATGCTGCCAGACGGGCCCTTACGTACCTCTAGCTCTTTCAAACGAGGACTTTCTAGCCTCCTTCCTCATGTTCCTTAACGCGGGGATTAGAAGCAAGCCACCAGTCTTTATTTGTATTTATTTATTCTGTTTTATTATTATTATTATTATTATTATTATTAACAAAGAAGTCACACTTTCTATCCTTGTATATCCTTATCCAAGGTCCCTTCCCCCTATGTATTTATTCTTATTGATTTAGCGTGTTCCTATGTGGGGAAGTCAGAATATAACCTTTGGGAGTTCTCTTCCACAACGTGGATCCCGAAGATCAAACAGAAGTCCTTGCTAGTCTGCCATCAACCTTTCCGATTTTAGGACTGAAGACTGGGAGCAGGTGCAGAGGATCGGATGAGGGGTCAAGAGCCCGATGCCCACACTGGGCTTTCTATAGCTAGGAGAAAGGGAGGGGAGGAGAAGAGGAAGTGAGGAGGGAGGCATGGGCTGGCAGGAGAGGAAGTGGGCCAAAGGGCACAGGAGATGTTCCAGGAATATGGGAACAGGGGGAGGCCCTGAGAAAGAAGAGCGGGTGGCAGGGCTGAATGCCAGACCTAAGCCGGCTGCAGCACTCAGTGTCTATACCTGTGAAATGGGGTGAACGCAATAAAGGATGACTGCTCTAGAGACTTGTCAATATTGACCCCTGGCTGTCTGGTCCAGCCAGGGTTCAGGATCTTCAGCAGCCCCCCCATCCCGCCCACCCACCTTAAGACCAATGGCAGCTGCGGGCGGGGGTGGGGCCGCGCCTGCCCAGCCTTGGCCTTCCAGTGGCTCTGGAAGTCAGCCCCGGCTGGCTTCCTCCCAAGGAGAGCTGTGGGAAGGTCGGCCAAGCTGGGTAGAAAACAAGTAAGCCCGCAGGGTGGGCAGGGGGCGTGGGAGGGTGGTGGGGGGAGGGAGGGACAGCGCAGAGGCACGCGGGGCCTTTGTGCACTGAGAAGCGCTCAGGACTCTGCCAAGGGCTCATCCTGCGAAGTGACCCGGCAAGGGCTGAACTCAGAAGTTCCCTGTCCAGGCCTCCTGCAGTAGCTTCAGTGCGAACCCGCGAGGCAGCAGCGAGGCCCAGGGGTCTGCAAGCCTGAGCAGGTCAGCCTGACAGCAGGGCGGGATGCTAAAGAGAGGGCACCCCTGGATGGGCGTTAGGACTCTGGGGTGCAAACAGGGATCGAAGAGTAATAAAGGATCCTGGGGTACACAAAGTTTCGTGGGGACCCAGGGGTACAGAAGGGCTCGTGTCAAGGAAGAATGGGGCCCCGATGCGTGCTTGACACTTCCCTAGGATTCTGGGACGTGGGTTGTTTAGGTTTTTGAGCGGTAGAATTGAGGTGTGGGGGCTGCAAGTCTCGGGGTGTGAATTTTGACTCTCTGAGAGCCTGGAATGCGGAGAAGCCACGGTGCCTGGATCTAGGACAAGCTGGATCAAGTAGGCAAGCCGTGGGCAGGAACTGGGTGCCCCGGGTCCTGGGGGGGTGAGCACCTTGGATACCTTCTTGGTTTACGTGCCGGAGCCACGCCCCCTGGAGCCATGGCCCCACCCCTTGCACCTGCGTGTTTGTGTTTTCACCGCGGGCTGGGACCAGGAGCTGGCCTCCGCCCGCCCCCACACACACTTGGTTGCCGTGGAAACTGGTAAGCTGTCTGGGCTGGACGCTCTAGCTTTCAAGTCTTGTTGGCCATAGGCTCTCTGTCCCGCGCATCCTCTCTATGATCTAGGCCTCCGGAAGGGGGTCGGCTTGTAGCGAGCAGGGTGAGGGGCTAGGAGCGTGAGGCCGCAGGGAAGAGGGGTTCGGGATGGAGCTAGGCGTTGGGTGAGTCGCACTGACCCGGCCTTCTCGGGGGCAGTGACTGACAAGGCCTGGAGGCGGCGCGGGAGGCCCGGGTAGAATCTGGGTCCTGAACGTCAGAAGGCTAGGGCGGTGGGCGGGCCCACGCGTGTGGGCGGGGCTTAGTCATCCCCTGGGGCGGGGCTTAGTCATCCCCTGGGGCGGGCCCACGTCCGTGGGCGGGGCTTAGTCATCACCTGGGGCGGGCTCACGCCTGTGGGCGGGGCTGCCAGGGGCGGTGGGCGGGCCCACGTCCGTGGGCGGGGCTTAATCATCCCCTGGGGCGGGGCCTGGGCCAGAGTGGGCTGGTGAGTGGTTGGGCGGGACCGCAGTCCTCACCGGTGGGAGGGACTTGGGGAAGAGTGCGCGCGCGCGTGCGCCAGGGGGCGGAGCCACGGGTCTCCTTTGGGGGAGGAGCCTCGATCAGGTTGCCGGGGTTTGATTTGAGGCTCCTATTTGTGGGCGGAAATAGAGGCCTCGGCTGGGGGCGTGGCCTGAGGATCAGGGGTTAGTTAGGGAACCGAGGCGGTCGCCGAAGGAAGATAAGATAAGATTAGAGACAGCATGCGAAAGTTTGAGACACAGGAAAGGGATGGGGCGGCGTGGGGGCGTGGCCTGGACCATTAACTGCAAAGGGCTCAGGTGTGTACAGGACACGAAAGCGACCCCAGGTTTGGAAGGTGAAGTTTGGGGTCGGGGGGAATGGTGTAGACACATGATCAAGGTGTAGAGCGGCGTCTACCATTGACGGAGGTAGAAATTCTGGGGATGGAGGCGGATCGGGGTGATGATTGACAGCGAGCTGGCCAATCCCAGACCGGGGTGGGCGGGTTCAGTGGCTGGCTTTTGACTTCCCGGGATCCAGGCTCCGGAGAGTGGGTGGGGCCCGGGCCCGGTACGCGCTGGGGGCGGGGCCAGGACTAGGCAGGGGGCGGGGTCCGCGGCCTCAGCTCTCCGCTCTGCAGGATGCGGGCTCCGGGAGCGGGAACGGCCTCCGTGGCCTCGCTGGCGCTGCTCTGGCTGCTGGGGCTTCCGTGGACCTGGAGCGCGGCGGCGGCGTTCGGTGTGTACGTGGGCGGCGGTGGCTGGCGCTTCCTGCGTATCGTCTGCAAGACGGCGAGACGGGACCTCTTGTAAGTAGATGGGGTTGAAAGTCGGGGGTGTCATGGATGCATGGCCCTCGGGCGAGGTAGAGTCGTGCAGGGTGGTGAGGGTCTCTATGTGGCTCGGGGTTACCTTTATAGGCTGGGGCGGGGCCTGAGGGTGGAGTGACAGATTGCAGGGTTCTGCCGGGTCCTGCAGGACACAAGGCTTGTGGAGATAATTGAGTACATGATTGAGACTTGGCGGATTAGTTGGCCACCTTTACAGTCTAGGTAGATGTTCAGAGAGCTGGGATCCCAGTGGTGCAGTGGAGATTTGAGAGGCCTCAATAAGCACGTTTGGGGTGAAAGAACGAATTAGGGAGTCTAAAGGGTCTCTAAGGAGTGTTGGCCTCTCAAGTGAGATCTGTCTGGAACTTGTGTTCTGGGTCTGTGGGACAGTCACTGATGTACCAAGGGTTCTCTGGAGGTGAGGTCACTGGTCTGAGGTCATGGTTAGGGATCCTGAAGGCTTCTGGGATGTCTCAGGGTTTTGTTGAAGGGAGCTTGGGGTCGTTCTGGGGTAACCAGTGTTACCAGACTGGGATTCCAAGTCTCATCTGCAGCCATCTGAGAACTAGCTCCGAGCTTTCTCTTCTCCATACAGTGGTTCTTGCCTGTTCTCTGCCTACTGGGTTCTTTCTGTTCTTCTCTCAAAGTAGTAAAGAAACTATTTGAAGCAAATTAGTATGGGGCCGGAGAAGACACTGATGAGTGACAGCGGGTACACAAGCACCCTGGACTTTTGTTTTTGGAGACGGGTTCTCATGTAGCCCAGGCTGGCCTTGACCTCCTAATCCTCTGCCTGTATTTCTCCAGTGCTGGCTTGACAGGCTTGTGCCACCACATTGGGTCACTGCTGTGCGTGCCCAGCGATGGGTTCTTATGGAATCCAGCTTCCATGTTTCTTCTTTCTTCCCCCCCTTTCCCTTTTTATCCCCCTGCCCTCTGTCTGTCTTTCTTGCCCAGGCTGACCTGGAACTCGAGACACTTCTGCCTCAGCCTCTGGAGTAGCAGAGCGACAGGCAGGTATTTGGGGGGTTTGTTTGTTTGTTTGTTTGTTTGTTTGTTGAGACAGGGTTTCCCTGTAGCTTTGGAGCCTGTCCTGAAACTCAAAGCTGTAGACCAGGCTGGCCTTGAAATCACAGAGATCTGCCTGCTTCTGCTTTCCAAGTGCTGGTACTAAAGGTGTGCAGCACTATCAGCCAGTGCAGGTGGTCATCTTAAAAAGAGTGGAGTGAGGTGAAGAAGACCCCCAGTTCCAGGTGACTTCCTGCCATCTTCTGGCCTCTGTAGGCACCTGCGCCCACATGTGCACATACATACATGCAGGTTCAAGCATACACATAAAAAATAAAATCAGTATTTCTTTTTTTAAATGAGCCAAGTCATCTATGGGCAGATGCAGTGTGACTCCAAATCTGGCTGGCCACTGTGAACAACCTTTGCTTTTAGAATTATGTTTTTCGTTGTTATTGTTTGTTTATATGTTTTATGTACATTGGTTATTTCCCTGTGTGTGAGGTGTTGCATCGACAGTTGTGAGCTGCCGTGTGGGTGCTGGGAATATGCTCTCAGCTGCTGAGCCCTTTCTCCGGCCCTCTTTGTCTTTGTCTTGAGGTTTTTGAGGCTGAGACTTACAGGTTGGCCTTAATCTCCCGTTCTCTTCCTCGGCCTTCCAGGGCTGGCGAGTGCCTGCCCAGCTGTTTCCAATTCACCTGCTGTCCAGGAGCACCTGCCAAACCCTGCCGGGGTCTCCCAAGGAGCCTGCTTTTCTGCTGGCCAAGTCCTAGGGCTCTGGATGAAAGAAGCTGAGGCTGAGAGGGGCCCTGGGAAGGGCCAGGCTGGACAGAGGTGTCTTTGTGCTCAGTGTGGGGGTGGTTTGGGCAGCTGCCAACCTGGGTGCTAGGGCATGTGGTAGGGACAAAACACCGGATCCCCTGCCTGCCGGCATGGGCCTGCTAGTGGGAGAGGCAAGCTGGAGGGAAGGATCCTGACAGGCCCACAGTGCTGCTGGAACCCGGCCTGCCTCTGCCAGCTGTGGCCTGATTCCTGTTTGCAACTTTCAAAATACTAGCTTCCTGCCACCCTAGGGCTGTGTCCTCAGCTGACACGCCCACTGTCTTCATGGGTCCTAAGGCAGTGACACTGGAGGCCTCAGGGTTGTGACCATTTGGTTGTGCAATATGTGAAGGCATGCACGCTGATAGGGCATTGGCTGGAGGTGGACCAGGACCTGACTGGGTTTGGGGTGTCCACGTCTCTTATTTCTGATCTAGCTCCTTAGGCAGCAGCTTCTCTGAAGGCATGCGCTGAGCACCTGCTGAGGGCATCATCAGCATCTGTATGGTAGACCCCTGGAGGACCTTGAGGGAGCTGGGTGCAGTTCTCAGTCATTCTGTCCTCCATGTACTGTGTGACCTCATCTGTGAGAGCTTGCCTTCATCAAATCCCAGCTGTGTATATGGCAGCCCTGTAGTATAGGGTGGCTGGTATAGGGTAGTTGTAGACAGCATACTGCTTGATATGTAGTAGGTTTTAATAAATTCTGGGGCCACCCTATTTTAATATTTTGGTGGTTGTATTTGGTTTTCTTAACTATTCCGTTTATTAACTAAGCTGTTTGCAGTACTCTCTGTTCATTCTGGTCCTTGGCCATGGCTCCAGGGATCATCCCAGGATCTCATTTGTTGAGGAGTCTAACACCCTAGAAGACATAAGCCTTAAGCCCCAGGCTGATAGGCTTTATCCACGGGATGAGCATGGAAAGCCACATTTTAAAATTATTTAAATTTTTTGAGCTGTCGAGATAGCTCAGAGGTTAAGGACACTGACTGTTTTTCCAAAGGACCCAAGTTCAATTATTGACATCCACATACAGATATAAAGTTATCTAAATTTTTTATTTTATTGGTAAGTATGGGAGTTTCTCTCACTCACACACATCTTATTCATATGCACCTTGTACATTCCCGGTGTCTAGAGAGGCTAGAAGAGGACATCAGATCTCTTGGAACTGGAATTACAGATGTTCGTGAGCTACTCTCTGGGTGCTGGGTACCTCTGAGCTGCCCCCAGCCACCAGTTTCAGTGTGAGTAGGCATCTTGCTGTGTGGTTGAGGTGGGTCTAGAACCCCTAGTCCTGCCTCTGCCCCTCGGAGCTGGGACAGCAGATGTGTACCATCTACCAGCTTGAAGCATTCTTTCTCATCAGCTGATCAGTGCATACCTTGTGTTCTTCTTTATACTCACCTTATTTATGCTACACTGTTGGCCGGGCCATGGCGAGCCTAGCTCCTAGGGCAGCCACTGTGTGTGCATGCAGTCAATACCACAGTCCTCTCAAAGATGGGGGTCTAGAGCTGCTTTCCCGCACGCACATGGTCACCATCCAGGAGCCCACAATGGTGTGTGAAGGACAAGCCCTAAGGGACCAACAGGGAAGGCTGGTGCAGTGCTGAGCAGGAAGATGGCAGGCTCGGTCAGCCTAAGGTGGGGGGACAGGCCCATGGCAGCAGGGACTCATTTCTTCTGGGTTGCTGAGGTGGAGGCTTGCCCTTACCCCCGATGACCTCATTCAGTCCCCGGGACCCTCAGGGTAGAGGGAGAGAAGCAGCCCCCCACCGTTACCCTCCCATCTCCACACACAAACTTTGAAACAGTGAAAACTTAAAATTCTCTTCACTTTGCAAGCATCCAGAAATGATGGTTCTGTGCTCACCTGTGCGGGTTTCTGTGCATCATATCACAGGTGACCTCTGAATGACAAGGGTGGAGTACGTCATGGTTCACATCAGTAAAAGCACTGACTGTTTTCCATTTGTGTGTGTGCCCACGTGAGCACACACATGCATGTGTGGAAGTGGGAGGACAATGCACACACCTTTAATGTCACCAGGCAGGGCTCTGTAGGTGTGAGGCCACCCTGGTCTACAGGGCAAGTTATAGGACAGCCAGTGCTATACAGACAAACGCCTTTCTCTTAATTTAAAGCTTTTTAACATTGTTCTAACATTCTTGAGGCAATGTTTTTGAGGAGACCTCCTGTTGTGTAGCCCAGGCTAGCCTCATAATCACTGTGTAGCCCAGGCTGGCCTTGAGTTCTAATGGTAGTCAGCTCCGTTAGTGGTGCCCCAGACCCTCTTCCATTGGCCTCTAAGGTCCCACTTCAAAATCCTCAGCACATCTTGAGCATTGATGACCCTCCCAACCCTGGGGCACATGTTGCTGTGCGGCTCCCTGGCTGACCAGTGCCCAGACACTGGATGCTCCTGCCCCTCTGGGATTCTTTCTGCAGATGCTGAAGCAGGAGAGTTGGGCCTTGGGCCTCAGGTCATCTCCCCGGCCTCTCTGTATTTCTCTCCTCTTCCCACCTCACCTCCTCTTTGTTTTTTAATTTTACCTAAATTTTTACATGCACAAATGTTGTGTGTGTGTGTATGTGTGTGTGATGAGCATGCCTAGTGCCCGCAGAAGGCAGACAGGGATTGGAGCTACAGATGGTTGTGAGCTGCCATGTGGATACTGGGAGTCAAAAGCAGGTTCTCTGAAGAGTAGCCAGTGCTCTAACCACTGAGAAAACTCACCAGCTCCATTTTTTTTTTAAGTTTTGAGGCAGAATTCCACTTTATATCAGTGGTTGTCCCATCCTCCCGTCCCCCATGCCTCAGACTCCTGGATGCTAGGGTGACAGGTGCCTAGGATGTCACCATGCCTAGCTTGTTCCCTTCTGTCTCTCTAGGGAGACGGACAAGGACAGGATGAAAAGTGAGTATGCAGTCCATGGCTCTGGAAGGTCCTGGGTGCTGGGGAAGAGATGCCAAGGCAGGGGCAGTACTCCTGGATGTCCTGAAGTGTGAGCATAGCACAGTTGAACCAAGGGGACGGGGCTAGCTAGTGCAGCCTACGCAAAAGAACTGGGGGAGAAAGGTGCTGGGTGTGTTCGGTACTCTGTCTGCAGTGAGCGAGTGAGGGGTGAGTGACTGGAGACAGTTGGGGGGTAGCACAGGACATTTTCCTTTGTCCCCTCTGAACCTCACCCAGGCACATAGGAGCCGTTACACATCTACGGAGAAACGGAGCCTGGGGGCTGGGCCTCGGTTGGTGGAGCACTGACCTAGCATGCCCTGGCTTCCATCTCTAGCCACATAAACGGGCCATAATGATACTTAGCTGAGGGCCTTTGCCCCAGCTGTGTGGAGGCCACCACCATCTTCCTTCCCATCACACTCAGTTCTGCCCAGTGCTCACCACAGGGGATCACCTCTCAGAGGGGCACAGTGGTAACTGCTCCGTCCTCAGCACAGCCGTGCTCCAGCTGGCAGCCTGAGAGGGTGGGTGATGGATAGATAAGGCTGAGGCGGGAAGAAGGGGAGAATGAGGAAAAGATGCGGCTGTGGTTCTGTAGCCTGGCAGGTTCAATGTCTTTGGCTGGCCTGTGGTCACCATCTCTCTCTGTGACCTGTGCTGATGGGGTAGGGACTCGAGATATCCCCAAAGAGAAGGATGGCATCTGAGACTTTCCTCATAGCTAGGCCTGTCAACCCAGGTGCTCCCTCCCGATGCTGAGGCAGGAGGATCACGGGCTCCAGGCTAGAGGGCAGTTAGCCGACCCAAAAGTAAAATGAGGGCCAGGGGCGTGGCTCGGGGCGGAGCCCGGGCTAGGGGCGTGGCCATGAGGTCCTGGAGCAGGGTAGATGGCAACATTACAGAGAACAAAAAAGGAGAATCTGACACCTGATGCTCAGGTCACTAGATCATCCGGGAAGACTGCGTGGTGACTGACACTCAGGTGGTGGCGGACCCGCTGGCTTTGGGGATTTATAGCTTCTGGGGACGCTGGTTAATGATCCCTGCCCTGGGATATCAGCCACTAAAGCTGGACCCCAGTCAGGGCAGTGACTCTGTCTGTCCCTTCTCTGCAGCGGCCTCTCAGTTCTGATCCGTGTGCGGCTGGAGCTGCGGCGACACCGGCGCGCTGGAGACACAATTCCGTGCATCTTCCAGGCAGTGGCCCGGCGGCAGCCCGAGCGCCTGGCTCTGGTGGATGCGAGCAGCGGTGTCTGCTGGACCTTCGCGCAGCTGGACACCTACTCCAATGCGGTGGCCAATGTGTTCCACCAGCTGGGCTTTGCACCAGGCGACGTGGTGGCTGTGTTCCTGGAGGGTCGGCCTGAGTTCGTCGGATTATGGCTGGGCCTGGCCAAGGCTGGTGTGGTGGCTGCGCTGCTCAATGTCAACCTGAGAAGGGAGCCCCTGGCCTTCTGCCTGGGCACATCAGCTGCCAAGGCCCTCATTTATGGCGGGGAGATGGCAGCAGGTGAGCTTAGGGATAGCGGAGGGCGGGGGTTAGGGAGATGCTGCCTAGGGGTGCTTCCCAAGCGTGACCCGGAGCCTCTGTCACCACAGCGGTGGCGGAGGTGAGTGAGCAGCTGGGGAAGAGCCTCCTCAAGTTCTGCTCTGGAGACCTGGGGCCTGGGAGCATCCTGCCCGACACGCAGCTCCTGGACCCCATGCTGGCCGAGGCGCCCACCACACCGCTGGCCCAAGTCCCAGGCAAGGGCATGGATGGTAAGTGCAGGGGGCCCTGCCATCCATCCCGTCCGTCCTCAGCTCTCCCAGTGCCCAACACCGGCTTCTCCTGCAGATCGGCTGTTTTACATCTATACCTCGGGAACCACAGGCCTTCCTAAGGCGGCCATTGTGGTGCACAGCAGGTGAGCAGGGGCCTGAAGCCTGAGACGTGCCCGTGCTGGGACCGACCCCACCCATCTCCTCCCCGCCCTCCTCCATGCTTCAGACCCGCAGATGTGCCCGCCTGTGCTGCTGGGGCCACTGGGAGGGTTTATGTCCTAAATCCTGAGACATTGGGCTTTGCCCTCACTGGGTAGCCCACCGCGGTCCTTTAAGGCTTACATCTCCCCATGAGCCCTGGGTCCTGTGTCCCGACCGCCAGTGTCACCCCCGGGTCTGCCGCGCAGGTACTACCGCATCGCAGCCTTCGGCCACCACTCGTACAGCATGCGGCCGGCCGACGTGCTCTACGACTGCCTGCCTCTCTACCACTCGGCCGGTATGCGCGCGCACGCCCGGGGCTTGGGTGGGAGCCAGCCCCAGGGACCCTCACAGCCACCCTCCATCCAGGGAACATCATGGGTGTGGGACAGTGCGTCATCTACGGGCTCACCGTGGTGCTCAGGAAGAAGTTCTCCGCCAGCCGCTTCTGGGATGACTGCGTCAAGTACAACTGCACGGTAGGCCCCGCCTCCTTCCCAGGCCTTGCCCCGCCCCCGCCGCACCCGTGGGCTCCAGGCTCCGCCTCCTGCACTGGCAGCCCACCCCCTTCCATAACTAGACAGTCGGAGCACGCCCTCCTGTTCTGGGCCTGCCCTTCTGGCTCGGAATCTCCAGACCCCGCCTTAAATTTCCAGGCCAGATCCTCCCCCATCAGGTACGCCCACCAAGGTGGGACTCCATGGCTTAGGCCTTGCTCTCACTCAGGCCCTGATGCACCAGGCCGGTCCCTTGTCCTTTCTCATCCGCTGGCACAGGCCCAGCCCTCCTTGAAAGGAGGGTGTGCTCTGACCACATGGAGTCCCATCTAGTCAGGCCCTGCTAGCCAGCCTGCCTGCCCACCTTGATGGTGGGGTCTCTGCTCAGGAGAGGAAAGGGAACCAGCTGGTGTCCCTGGAATGCTTTAAAGGCTTTCTGCGTCAGTTCTTCAGGCTCTTACTAGCATCACCAAGACACTACTTATTTTATATAGTCAGGGAAACTGAGGCTGTATAATGCGGCAGAAATGGAGCCAGGTGCTGCCTACACAGTGCTGGGGTCCCTGCTAATGGGTCAGGAGGCCATGGGTAGGTCAGCGCTGTGGGCAGGGGGAGCCTTAGGTGAGGGAGTTAAGCTCAGGCAGGGACTATAGCTAGAGGGTGCTGGGAGCTCACACCACCCCCTGAGCTGCTTCACACCACCCCTGAGCCCCTTCACACCAGGTCCTGAGCCCCTTCACACCACCCCTGAGCCCCTTCACACCAGGTCCTGAGCCCCTTCACACCACCCCTGAGCCCCTTCACACCACCTCGAGCCCCTTCACACCAGGTCCTGAGGCCCTTCACACCCCCCAGCCCCTTCACACCAGGTCCTGAGCCCCTTCACACCACCCCTGAGCCCCTTCACACCAGGTCCTGAGCCCCTTCACACCACCCCGAGCCCCTTCACACCACCCCCTGAGCTGCTTCACACCACCCCTAAGCCCCTTCACACCAGGCCCTGTGGTCCTCTTGATTCTCTGGACAGGGAACTGTCTAAATTAAGGGGTGAATTAAGTCCCTGCTCCTCTGCAGCTGACGGTCAAGGCTGCTGACTGAGGGTAGAGCTGGTGTGTCTAGTTCTGGGGTCACTAGGGATTGACAGGCATGGCAGCACTGAGGCACTGTGCTCTGCCAGCATTGTAAGGTGTTACACTCCTCTTGGAGAAACTACTAATCTGCCCCCTAGAGTCACTTGAGAAAAAGCCCGAGGATTCTGGGGCTGGGTGGTAGGTAGGTCAGTGCAGAGCCCAGCCCTGGGTTCCATCCCCAGGAGCCCCAGTGCCCTGCTGTTAGAGCTCATGTGGAGGCTCCAGAGAGGAAGGACCCAACAGTCCAGGGGCAAGCCACAGTGGTCCAATAACCCCTGCCCTGTGTAGTTCCAGAACATTCCAACACCTTCTTCTGTTGTCTGTTTTTAAAGCAGGGTCTCTCGATCTGTTCCCTTCTGTCCTAGAGCTCACTGTGTAGACCAGGCTGCCCGAGGTGGCACATGTGGGTCACAGGTACCCAGAACCACTTACTGTCTGCAGGGCCCTCAAAGCCCTCTCTGTCAACTCATGTGTCAGTGAAGGGCGCAGCTCTAGGGCTTCAGCAAAGTGGCAGAGACCAGAGGTGCTGGAAACCCTGCCTCGGGGCTGTGGAGCGGACACCAGTGCTGACACAGGATGTCTTAGCATCTCAGCCAGGGTCGATCTTGGCAGTCAGAAGGCCGGGACTCATGGTGCTCCTGCCGTGGTCTCCTAGTGGGTGCCGGGCTCACAGGCATGTGCCACTCGCTGCACTGGGCATATAGGGTTTGGAGCGCAGCCTGGAGTTAGGTGACTTTTTAGTGAGTTCAGAGACCAAAACCCGGGCCTGGAGTGTGAGCTTTCTGACGACAGGTCTCAATTCACAAAACTGGAAACGCTCCATAGTAAAAGCTTCAGGCCGTGTGACCTCGTGTGACCTCGGAGGCTCGCTCTCTTCTGATCACACTCCATCCTCTTGATCCCTCCCTCCCTCTCTCCCTCCCTCCCTCCCTCCCTCCCTCCCTCTCCTTTTCTGAGACGGACCTGGAACTTGCTAGTTGCCAAGGACGTGCACCCTTTGGTCTTAGTGTCATGCACAAAGGCCTACATTTTATCTAGTTATCGCCTCCCCCATCTTTTCCTTTTCAATTGAGGTAAAGGAGGGGACACTGCCCCTGTCAGTTCAGGGGAGAAACCCTTTCCAATCTTCCATTAAAAGCACCAGTGAGCTGGACATGGAGCCTAAAGCCTGTGACCCTAGGTTGGAGTCATCCTACCATGTGGGAGACTGAGGCAGGAGCATAGGAGTTCCTGGATAGCCTGGACTACACAACACCGTGTCCCAAAAACCATAAACGGAGGGGGGAATGCCTGCTGTCATAGCACCCCTGGGTCCATCCCAGGACTGCTTGTGCCCATCCTTGTGACACGGGTGGCAGGCGTGTCACTGTTCAGATGGCAGGTGGGATGTGGCAGGACAGAGCACAGGTGTGGGGCAGGACAGGCGCCCCGGCTCCCTAGCGTGTGTCTGGGCCGACCAGACCATGGTTGGTCCTGTGTTCACCGGCCATGCAGAGCTCAGGAGCCAACCTAGAGCACAACTGTTCAGTCCCGGAGGGAGTGGCTGGGTGTGGGGCAGGTCCTGGAGGGAGGGAGAAGTGTGTCACCCATCGGGTGTTTGCTGAGCGCCCTCCCCCGCAGGTAGTGCAGTACATCGGGGAGATCTGCCGCTACCTGCTGAGGCAGCCAGTCCGCGACGCGGAGCGGAGGCACCGTGTGCGTCTGGCCGTTGGTAACGGGCTGCGGCCTGCCATCTGGGAGGAGTTCACGCAGCGCTTCGGGGTGCGGCAGATCGGCGAGTTCTACGGCGCCACCGAGTGCAACTGCAGCATCGCCAACATGGACGGCAAGGTTCGCGGGCTTGCGTGGGGTGGGGGGGCGTGGAAAGCGGGCGGCTGCGGGCCGCTCACCTCCGTGTGCACCCCAGGTCGGCTCCTGCGGCTTCAACAGCCGCATCCTCACGCACGTGTACCCCATCCGCCTGGTGAAGGTGAACGAGGACACGATGGAGCCGCTGAGGGACGCCCAGGGCCTCTGCATCCCGTGCCAGCCTGGTGAGCGCACCCCGCTCGGGGCTCTGGAAGCTGGGGTCCCCAGACTCCCGCCCCCACTCAGCTTGTGTCTCCCTTCCAGGGGAGCCCGGCCTTCTCGTGGGTCAGATCAATCAGCAGGACCCTCTGCGACGCTTCGATGGCTACGTTAGCGACAGTGCCACCAGCAAGAAGATTGCGCACAGTGTGTTCCGCAAGGGCGACAGCGCCTACCTCTCAGGTGCGGAGCCTCGCGGGCGGGCTGCCGGCTGGCTGGCTGCAAAGCGGGGTCCCACCTGCCCCTCTCCCCTGCAGGTGACGTGCTGGTGATGGACGAGCTGGGCTACATGTATTTCCGCGACCGCAGCGGGGACACGTTCCGCTGGCGTGGGGAGAACGTGTCCACCACGGAGGTGGAGGCCGTGCTGAGCCGCCTGCTGGGACAGACAGACGTGGCTGTGTACGGGGTGGCTGTGCCAGGCAAGCTGGGGACGCGGGGTGGTTGTGGGGTGCAGGAGCCCCGGGGAGTCCACCCAGAAGGGACCCGCAGGTCCAGTACTCGGGCCACACAGCCTGAAGAAGTAGTTGCTGACTAGGGGGGCACTGGGAGTCCATTTGTGCTTTAACTTTGAGCCTGTTTGGGGGACCCTAAAATGATATTGCCAGGACCAGTGTCGTCCCAGCTGGGGGGGGGGGGTGTCACAGAGTGGAGACCGAGGCTCTGTCCACGTGGCCGGTGTTCTCAGCTTCACCCCCTCCGCAGGAGTCGAGGGCAAAGCCGGCATGGCAGCCATCGCCGATCCCCACAGCCAGCTGGACCCCAATTCCATGTACCAGGAACTACAGAAGGTTCTGGCGTCCTATGCCCGGCCCGTCTTCCTGCGTCTTCTGCCCCAGGTGGACACCACAGGTACAGCCCTGCCTAGGGAGCCCACAGCCATCTGCCCTGGGGCATTGCTTGTTTTCCTGGTGAATTTATCTGCTGCCCCTGCTCATTCCCACTGGGCCCATCAAGGGCCCCAGTTATTGGGGTCCTTTTTTTATCTTGTGCACCATTGTGACTGACCGCTGGGAAGCTGGAGGAGGGTGTGGGGCCTGCACATCTTTGGGTTGTCTATGAGTTAGTTGTCTTTTGCCTCTTTCTGCTCCAGGTACACAGCATGTTCGTTTTCCTTTCGTGCTTTTTCTGTAGTGCTAAGGAGCAAACGCAGTGCTCCAAGCATGCTAGTGCTCCACCTCTTACCACATGCCAAGTCCTTAAATTATTTTGAGACAGCCCAGGCTGTTCTTAAACTTGCTATTCTCTGGCCTCAGCCTGTCAGCTTCCGGAATGACAGGAGTGTGCTGTCAGCACAAGCATTGTGTGTGCTGGGATGGAGCTCTGGGCTTCTTAGTACCCGGCAAGCGCCCACCCCTGAGTTATCAGCCCTGGGAGAGCCGAGTCCAATGCAGTTTCCCTTAATAGACAAGATGATATGTTCAGGTGGGTGCTTGCTCCTTCATGTAACGCCAATACTCAAGAGGCTGAGGCAGGAGGGTCACCTTGACTTCAAGGCCAGCTGAGAAATGCAGTGAGACCCTGTTTCCAAAACAAATAAATACAAATAAAAGCAACACTAACAAAAATTCAAGATCTCTTTTGGGCTTTGGAGGTGCAGCTTCAGATACAGTGGTCCAGCTCTGACACACAGCATGAAGTGTGGGTCCCAGAGGTCCAGAGCAGACTGTTGGCACACACAACGGGGGCACACGAGGCCTGCCCCTTTCCTGAGCTGGTATCATGGGAAGTGATGGGTGTCCAGTGGGCAGCAGTCAGGGAGAGTACCCACTGCTGAAGAGAGCCCTGTGCAGCCCTGCTTTGGGTACCCACCTCTCCTCTCCTCCTCCACCCAGGCACCTTCAAGATCCAGAAGACCCGGCTGCAGCGTGAAGGCTTTGACCCGCACCAGACCTCAGACCGGCTCTTCTTCCTAGACATGAAGCAGGGCCGCTACCTGCCCCTGGATGAGGGAATCCACACCCGTATCTGCCAGGGAGACTTCTCGCTCTGATGAGCCCGGCGAGTGGAATGGCCCTGGACTCCTGAGCCCTGGCAACCTGACCCTGCTGTTCAGGTGCCTGGCCTGCAGCACTGGTGGGCATGAGAAACTGGGACCTCAGTGGCCAGGTGTCTCTCCTACATCCCACCATGCACCCATCGGGCCTCCACCTTTCGCTTTTTCTCCATCTCTTTTCTCCCCACCCCTTAGGAGCCTGCAAACAATTTCTGGCTGCTGTGTCCTGAACTGGGACCCATGTCAAGAGGTCCAGGCTGTGACCCAGCTCCCTTGTGCCTTAGGACCCATCCTCGGCTCCCCTGTGGAGCAGGTGGTGCACCAGCTGCTCTCCCTGCTGAGGGTCTGTAGCACATGCACTGCCTCTCACGTTAGCTGGAAGATGTTGGCAGTCTCCCACTGACATCCCCCACCCGTCCCCCTGCCCAATCAACTGGAAACTTTTAGTTTTGAGACAGTGTCTCACTGTGGAGGCCAAGCTGGTGTCCACAGTCCGCCTGTGCTAGCAAGCATACCACCCTGCAGTTCCAGACCAATGACATTTATAGGCCCCCACTTTCCCTTCACGTCCTGGAAGCTTCTGGAACTGACTCTGACCACTTGGATGTGGCTTGGGACCACCCACATGTTCAGGGGTCCCAAGCATCCCCTCACCCTAGCAAAGCTTGGGTGTGTCACTTCACAGCAGGAGGGACCCAGGAAGGTAGTTGTGGTTGTCCCTTGGCATACATACCTGGAAACATTTTCCTAGTGGTGACAGCCCAGACCCTGTTGCTTGTGACACTCCAGGTCTATTTATCTGGCTCCCATGTTCCCCAGTTGGGTCATTGGTGACTCAGCTCAGTCACCAAGCCTGGTCTCTGCCTTCCTTCTTCTTGAAGGCCCCAGCCCCATGGAGGTGTGAACAGCACAGCACAGCATCCACAGGCTGCGCTGCAGCTCTCCACACACACATCATTTCCTTGTTGGTTTTAAGAAATAAACATGCTGTGCCTTCACACCTGAGAAACTTGCAGCAGGACACCCATAGTATTTTTCCTGGTTAGGGCTACCGTGATGAGACATAGTGACCAAAGCAGCTTGGGGAGGAATGGGTTTATCGGGCTTACACATCTGGAACCACAGTCCACTGCAGGAAGCCAAAGCAGGTACTCAAACAAGGCAGGAACCTGGAGGTAGGAGCCGATGCAGAGGCCATGGAGGGTGCTGCTCACTGGCTTGCTCTCTAATAGAACTCAAGACCACCTGCCCAGGTCATGGCACCTCCCGCAGTGAGCTCCCATCATCCTTCAACGAAATTCTCCAGTCTTCCCAATCTCGGGGGATATTTTCTCAATTGAGGCCCCTCCCCCCTCCCTCCTGTCTCAAGAAACTTAGAAAAAGCCGGGCATGGTACTGCATGCCATTTAAGCCCACCATTCAGGACACAGAGGCAGGTGGATCTCTGAGTTCGAGACCAGCCTGGTCTACAGATTGAGTTCCAGGGCAGCCAGGGCCATACAGAAACTCTCTTGAAAAGGCAAGACAAGGGCTGGAGAGAGGGCTCAGAGGTTAAGAGCACTGACTGTTCTTCCAGAGGTCCTGAGTTCAATTCCCAGCAACCACCTGGCGGCTCACAACCATCTGTAATGGGGTCTGGTGCCCTCTTCTGGCCTGCAGGCATATATGCAGGCAGAGCACTGTATATATAATAAATCTTTATTAAAAAAAAAAAAGAAAGAAAAGAAAGTAAAAGAAAAACAGAACCCACCATGACTCTGGCGTGGTCCTAAGACTGAGACTGGACAAGAAGTGAAGGTTTATGTAGCCCAGTTCTGGAGATTCAAAGTCCAAATACTATCGTCACATTTCGGTTAGTTCCCAAATGTCCCACTTTAAACACTGTAATGGGACTCTTCACTGTGCGTGCACGTGTGTGAGCTACAGAGCCTGTGTGGAGATAAAGGACAGTACTGTTTCTCTCCTTCCCGTGTGCTCCTGGGGATGGGGCTTAGATGGTCAGGCTTGGTGGTAAGCATATTTGTTGGCTGAGGCATCTCAAAGGCCATCTCTACCTTCTGAACACCATTAGCAAGATTTGTGGGTTAAACTGCATGAATTAGGGAAAGCCATTCTGTCAGCAACAGGATCCTGGCCTCCAGGCCAGCATATGCAGACCAAGGGAGCTCCACGCAGCTTGCTTCCCTCCAGCCCCTGGGGATGTCCCAGCCTTGGGGCCACAGGGTGGGATGATGCATCTACCTGTGGAGAGCAGCAAGTGCCTATGTGGTGGGAGTTCTGGCATTTAGGCAACCTGGCCTCCTGGAAATGAGTCCAGCCTGGATGTACGCTGTCCCACTAAACCTTCAGAACAGCAGTAAAGTTGACGCCAGGCAAAGCTAATGCCTGATGTCTCCGTGCCCAACACTGGCCGGAGCCGCGTTCCAGAAGGAACAGCCACTCTAGCCACAGCGAGATGCCTTTTCCCTAACCCTAACCCTAACCCAGCTGGGAACACAGACAGCTGTCAACAAAGCCCTTGGGATGCTGAGTCCCAGGTCAAACCCGGCCTCCCAGAAGCCCACTTCAAAGCTGCCAGAAGAAAACATGAACACTAATAGGTCTTTAAAGCCTCAATTTTAAATTTAAAAAATAGCTAACTGCCCCTCCCACCCCAGAGTGGTGTCCATTATTAACTCTCACGAAGGGGCCAGCCTCAGCCTCGTGAACCAATCCATGGTTATTCATGCTGAGAGTTTCTTGTGCTCATTATCTTCTCTTCCTTTTCCCCTTGACTTTTGCATCTCCCAGGATGGATCTGGGACCCGTCCCAAGGCAGTAAGTACAGTAGTCTGGCTAAGCCATATCCCCAGGCCCTCACTGGGGATTCTACCCAGGGCTCAAGCCCCCTCATCATGCTTCTGAGCCATGTCTAGGTATTTATCCAAGCTGTTGTTGAACTCCTAGGCAATTCTCCTGCCTCAGCATCTCAGTGAGTTGGCACCACAGGCACCATGGTGATGTTGGAAGACGGTTCATTTTAGCATTTTTTATCATGATGTTACCAGGACCATGCTGCTGGGAGGTCTTTTCGCCAGAATCGATGGGACCAAAACCAGTTTAGATTTGGGATTTCAAAATTTTAGAATGATTTGTGGTACAAACTCCTGCCCAATCAACGGATGTGTTAGTCACACCTTAAACATGCAGTTTGGAGGTACATTTGTTGTCTATTAGTAACTGAACTCTGGCTGTGAGGTATTACAGTGCCATTACTTATTCAGCCATCTTGAACATTCTAAAACCCCGTAGCCCCCATCCAGAGCAGGTTCTCATTATGTAGCCTTGGCTGGCCTAGAACTCACTATATAGAGTGACCAGGCTGGCCTCAAACTCAAGAGACCCAACGGTGTCTGCTTCCTCAGTGCTGGAATTAGAGGTGTGCACCACCATGTCCAACCTAAATATTTCTAAAATGTACTCACAAGCCAGGAGTGAAATTCATGCCTTTACTCCCAGCACTTGGAGGCAGAAGCAGGCAGATCTGTGAGTTCGAGGCCAGATTGGTCTACAAAGTAAGTTCCAGGACAGCCAGGGCTACACAGAGAAACAATGTTTTGGAAGACAAAAGTATTTACTTGCAATGTTTCCTGGAGTGTAACTTGTCATCTACAGCTTCACACTGGCACTGAGAAAGCTGTGGGTTTGGGGCTGGGACACAGCCAAGTGGTCCAGCTTGGGCTCAGCTGGACTGAGTCCCAGTATGACTGACCACATGCTTGCATTTTGGAGCTTTGCCTTGCTCAGCAGGGTCTGGCTCACACAGTGTCAGTCACTCTTTTGGTTGCTATGGCTCAGTGCTTTAAGATGTCGTTGGCTTCTGGAGAATTAGCTTCCACAACCCACAGTGAAGCTCATAAATCTGGTAACTCAGTTGGGGGTATCCCACGTTCTTTCCTGGCCTCTGCAAGCACCAGGCACGGACCTGAAATTCCTATGCACACATAAAAAAATTAATTAAGCAAAAATAGAGGGGGAAATAGTGAGGAGGTCTAGAGGAAGGTTATGTGGCTCTTGATGGTGGAAGCGGTTGTCCACACACTCTGGCTGATCTATTTGGATCAACAATCTTAACAGTCCCAAAGGTTTCCGTACTCTCCCAAAATAGAACAGGCAGCTGGGAGCCTGTTCATGGGCATGAGTGGGGACAGTTTCATATCCAAAAGCGACAGGATGTTCAACTGTGGCTCAGCGGTTGTCCCGCACAGTTCTCTCTTCTGCTGCCTATAGAGGTGGGCTGAAGGCAACAAACCGCAGCACCTGCTCGACTAACCGGAAAAGGCAAGTCCAGCTGGGACAGGCAAATATGGGGAGAGCCGTGCAGGCACGCAGATGTCACGGGAATGTGACAGGGTCCCACTCCTCAGCCCAACCTGGCCTCGAACCCAACCCGCTTCCCGCCCATGCCACTGGAGTGTGGCCCAGCACGCCTGGCTTGACTTTATGATGCTGAAGTTGGCTCACTGTGTGCGTTCCACGGCACCGCGGACAATCGCTGCACCCCAGGGGTGCACGCAATGCACCCAGGTCACCCTGGCACTCCGACGGAGGAAGTCGGTGCTACCAAGGCGTGCCTGGCTCTAGGAAGCAACGCGAAGTCCCCGCCCACCACTGCAAAGCCCCGCAAGCCATAGGCTTCCGGGAATAACCGGGCGGGTCCTGGCAAGGCGTCATCTGCGCGACTGCGCAGGCGCCATAGGCTTCCGGGAATAACCGGGCGGGTCCTGGCAAGGCGTCATCTGCGCGACTGCGCAGGCGCCATAGGCTTCCGGGAATAACCGGGCGGGTCCTGGCAAGGCGTCATCTGCGCGACTGCGCAGGCGCCCAATGCCTAGGCTCCCTGTCCCAGGACCCACAACAGTTCAGCCGCCGCGCAGGCGCACTGGTCCCTGCCGCAGCCATGGCCGCACCCGAGCCGGGTCTCATCTCGGTCTTCTCCAGCGCGCAGGACCTGGGCGCGGCGCTGGCGCAGCTGGTAGCGCAGCGGGCTGCAAGCTGCCTGGAAGGGAACCGCGGCTTCGCGCTGGGCCTGTCGGGCGGCAGCCTGGTCTCTATGCTGGCCCGAGACCTGCCCGGCGCCGCCGCTCCCGCTGGGCCCGCCAGCTTGGCGCGCTGGACGCTCGGCTTCTGCGACGAGCGCCTCGTGCCCTTCGAGCACGCCGAGAGCACGTACGGCCTCTACCGGGTGAGCGCAGCGGGGGCGCGCACCGCTCGGCTACGGCGGCCGCCGCGGGCCATGCGGAGCCGGCCCCGTCCGCCGAAGAAACGCGGGCTACGGGGGCCGCCGCGGGTCATTTGGAAGCGGCTGGGCCTGCCGAGGAACCGCCAGGAGCTGCTTCTACGCCTGCGCGCGGGCTGCGGGCCGACCCGGGTCTTGCTAAATGTGCAGTGATGTCCACCCGAGCCTTGGCTGAAGGGCCTGCGCCAGCGCGCTTCTTTCTGAGGTCTTGCGGGTCGTGGCTGTTTTGTGCGCTCGGCCTGCCTCTGCTATCCAGGGTGTGCCGGGCTTCAGTTTTCTCCTCGAAAACACTAGCAGCCTGGGATCTGACGATCACCAGGTCCCCTGTAGGGTCTATAGCGCCCTGCTTCACACACAGGGAAACTGAGGCATGGAGGACTGAGCTCTGAGCACCCCTGGGTGTCTACCACTGCCCCTTTGGGGAGCCTGGCCCAGAGACATGGACTCGGAGGCAGGGGCCACCACACTCTCTTCAAGGTCCCCATGGCCCTCATCTAGGAACCTCAGTTTTGAAACTGCACTACCTTTGAACGCGGTACCTGCCCCTAGATCCTCAATGAACAGTGGGGTGTGGATGCTAGCCCAATGCTCGGGTGATGCAGTGCTTGTACCTCTTGGTAGGGTGATTGTAGCTCAGTTACAGATAGAATGCTTACCTAGAATGCACACGGGCCTGGGTTTCATTTGAGCATCACAGAAACCAGGCATGGTGGTGCACACATGTCACTCCAGCCCTGGGGAGCTGGAGGATCAGGAGTTCAAGACCATCGCCAGCTCCCAACTGGAGGCCAGCCTGCGCTACATGAGACCATGTTGATGCTACCCACCTAAAGAAAGTTAAGCAAGGATTGCTTAATAAGCCTTGCTGTGGGGTACAGTTAAAAAGCTCTGTCTTTGACCAAGGTGACTCGGGGAAGCAGGATTTCGCCACCAGGTTGAGTCCGTTGGCGATTTGATGTTAGAGATCCGGTGATCTGACACACTGAGCAGTGGGTGTCCTGCACCGAGGCTGCGCAGCAGGCTGAAACAGAAACCAAGGAGAATAAATGCAGCAGCCTGTCCAGCTCTGACTTCCTGTGGCCTTCAGTCTGGAGCCCTGTGGGCATCTGGTCCCCATTCAGAGTCCTCAGCACCCTGGGCACTGACTGGTACCGTGTCCTCGCTGCCGCATCTGCTCAGGGCACCAGAACTCTGTGTTTGTCATTTGTTCCAAGCCTCCTCTACCTATAGCACTGAGCTGGACACGGAGATACAGCTTAGGTGGCTGTCCAGTTCTCAAAGCAGGACAAAGGTCTCGGAATTCAGTTAGGACCCTCTTCCCAGGGGCCCAGCAGGTGCCAGCTGGATGCAGTCAGGGTGGGTCCCTAAGGTGGGGAGCCCCAGGCAGCATGAGGAGTCAGCCGGGCTGTGCAGCAGGGTGAATTCTGGGTGACAGACACAGCGTTTATGGCTTTAGGCAAATTGTTGTTCGGACAGCACTGGCCCAGGCATCCAATGTCATGGTCATGTCATTCACTGACTGTCCTTCCCCTCCACAGACGCATCTGCTCTCAAAGCTGCCCATCCCAGACAGCCAGGTCCTCGCCATCAATCCTGCCCTGCCCGTGGAGGACGCTGCAGAGGACTATGCCAGGAAACTGAGGCAGGTGGGTCCCAGACGGGTAGAGAAGCTGTAGAATACATAGAGAGGCAGACTGTCACTTTGAGGGGTGTCCTGTTGTGGAGAAACTCGGGCTGGGGTCCTCACATCTCAGAGACACCTTTGGACTCATGGTTCTTGGCCATTGAGGGGGAAGCTGCGCCTTCAGACTGGATCAGTCTGCTGTGCTCATGCATCTGAGACCCCAGCACTCAGGAGACTGAGGCAGGGGCTGTCCAGAGTGCAGACCAGCCTCTAAATACACTACAGACCCCATAGCATGCCCAAGCTGCCCAGTGCCGGGGTGGCCACTATACTGTGCTCTTGCTGATCAACGAACACCCTCTCACAAGAAGGTGATTGAAGTTGAGGCTGAGGAGCCCAGACATGGGAACCTGGTTCCAACCTTTCTCTGCCCTGTGAGCCCTGTACATGCTCTGACCCTACCTACCTTCTCCTCCGTCAGGCCTTCCAAGGAGACACTGTCCCTGTGTTTGACCTCCTAATCTTGGGAGTGGGCCCTGATGGCCATACCTGTTCACTATTCCCTGGCCATCCCCTCCTACAGGTGAGCATGGGGACCCCCCTCCTGGGTATCTGAGTGCCCGCACCCTCCCAACCCAGCGCTTGGCCGTGGTGGCAAATGCTTGTCATCCTAGCGCTGGGGAAGGGACCTGGGGATCAGTGAGGTTAAGGGCAGCCTGGGTCTCAAGAACCCAAAAGACTATCAAAGGAAAACCTGTTGACAATAGAAACGTGGTGCTAGGCGGGTGCCTGGCAGGTTCCATCCCAGCACCACAAATACAACACCGAGGTGGACATGACCTCTCTCCACCTTGCCTTCTTCCCCCAGGAGCAAGAGAGGATTGTGGCCCCAATCAGTGACTCCCCAAAGCCACCACCACAGAGGGTGACCCTGACGCTCCCTGTGCTGAACGCAGCCCGGAGTGTCATCTTTGTGGCCACAGGGGAAGGCAAAGCCGCTGTGCTGAAGGTAATGGGCAGTCGGAGGGTGTGAGAGGCAGAGATCACGGGGCCCTGCCCCTGAGTGGACACTGGGTGTGGCCATGTGTTTTCTAACCCCTTCTTCAGGGTAGGATGGCTGGGGCTTGATGGCCGCTGGCCTAGCTCTAGGCTCAGTGAGGGCATAAGGTGCAGGGTGATAGAGTGGACCACCGCACACATTTAAAGAAAAAATGAATAAATAAGGCCTGGGCTGGAGAGACGTCCCATCAGCTAATTGAGAACTGTTGCTCTCCCAGAGGATTCAGGTTCAGCTCACAGCACCAACATGGCAGCTCACAGCCATCTGTAGCTCTAGTCCCCGGGGTACAAATGCCTTCTGGCCTCTGGGCACCAGGCATACGCATGGCGTACAGACATGTAGGGAAACCACCCACACATAAAATAAAAGAAGACAAAAAAATCATGATGGGGGGCAAGATGGTTTAGTGGGTAAGGGGCTTGCCGCCTTGCTTGAGTTCAGTCCCCAGCACTGCCTGTTGTCCCCGAACTGGGGAAGCAGAAACGGGGGTGCGGGGCATTCTCGGCCACATAGCAAGTTCAAGACCAGCCTGGGCAGCATGAAGCCTCCCCTCCTGCTAATAAAACAAGGAACAAAACCTGTCACATGTCATAGAGCTTTAGGGCGGGCAGAGCGCAGAGCCGGACTCCCACATCCCAACAGACCCCCAGTCCGAGCCGCTCGGTCCGGCCCGGCTCTGGGGTCTGAGTTGGGTCCCGGGTCTCCCACACAGCGCATCCTGGAGGACAAGGACCAGGCACTGCCCGCCGCCCTGGTGCAGCCGCGCACGGGCGCCCTCTGCTGGTTCCTGGACGAGGCAGCCGCGCGGCTACTGTCGGTGCCCTTCGAGAAGCATTCCACGCTGTAGTGGGGCGCACACGCGTGGGCACCCGGGGGCTGGCCCCCACCTCCGCCCTGGGCTTTCTGGAAAAGCCTCCGGGGGCTGCGGGATCGGACCAACTGGGAATTAAACGGAGCGTTCCTGGAACTCTGGTCCCTGTGGTTCTTGGTGGTGGGGTGGGGCTGGGGTGAGCTCCGCTGACAGCACCCGAGGGCCTCAGAGAAGTGTGTACTGGTCCCCGCAGAGCACACATCAGAAAAAGAAAGGCACTCTTAGAACCTGTTCACGGGTACCAGCCCCGTGTCCACATTCCAGAGTTCAGCCAGCTCCTCAGTCTCCCTGCAAGGTGAAGTAGTTTGAGCTTTTCCTGATGATGCTGCCACAGGGTCACATAACAATGGGAGACGTGTCGGAGGTGACTCTAGGGACGGTCCCGTGGATGGTTTTCTCTCCTTCCTCGTCTTGCAGAGACTGAAATGTGGGCTCGATGGCTGGAGCTCAGGCAGCCACCTTGGAGCAGGAGGCGAAATGATGCATCAGTGGGCTGTCATTCTGTCCATCCCAGCCCCTGGGTCCTGGCTGAGTGTAGGATTCTGAGGGGCATCCCCAGACCAGACCTGAGGTACGAATAGAAACCATCCTGAGCCAGCTTGGTACCGAAGGGTGGGGTTCAGAACCACAAATGTCAAGTTTCCTTTGGTGTCTGGTCCCTGAGGACCCTTCAGCTGTGACTTTGAGGAAGTGGGACCAGCTCAGACATGAGCCACTGGGGGCATGGTCAAAAGGAAGCTGTCCTGCTGGGGACTTCCACAGCCAAGGGCAGAGGCTGAGAAATGAACGTGATGTGGGTAGAGGCCCCCAGGGAGCAGCCCTGCACAGGACATGGCTCACTCCCTGTGTGTGTCCCTGTTTTCAGGGGATATTACTGCTGTGACGTTGATGCATAGGCTCTGCCTCATGATCCAAAGTGGCTGCCCATCCTCCAGATGTCATGAGCACATTCCAGCCTCTGGAAAGGGAAGGGAGAAGGAAACTGCTTAAAGGGAGCATCTTTCTTTCCTCACGGGGAAATAGATGGGGGCGGTGCTCCCTGCACACTGATAACCCACTGTGGTGATATATTGTACATCTGGACTATCAGGACAGAGCCAAGCCATGAAGGTCAGGGAGTGTTAACCCATGCCTTTAATCCCACCAAGGCCTAGCAGAGCCCAGCAGTGGTGGCACACATCTTTAATGCTACCTCGAGGAAAGCTGAAGCAGGAAGTGAGATGGCTGGGTGGAGGGGAGGAGTCCAGCTTCCCCTAATACTTCCTGCATGGCTGAGGACAGAGAGGTTGGAGCAGAAGCTTCCTGGAGTCAGCCCTGAAGAATTAGCTGGGTGACAAGGGTCTGTGGTTTGTTTGTCTCTCTGGCATTTCAGCTTTCCCCAGTGTCTGGCTCCAGTTTTTATTATAATACCAACTAGAATTTGTACAGTAACCGTGTCCCAGGTCGTTCATCTGTTTCTTTTGTGGAGACAGCACTTCAGGTAGCCCAGGCTGGCCTCCATCACCTAAGCTGATTCCTCTGCCTCTTTCTGGGTGCTAGAATAGCAGAGATGCTGCCCCACCCAGCTGTGCCAGGGCACTGTTCTTCCCACATTGCCTTGGTCTCCCCTGGGGCAGTCCCCACTGCCCCCCACAGAAACTGTCCCCGGGGACAGGAAGAAGCAGGTGCAAACAGGAGGGGTCAGGGTTGTTCCGAACTGTGGGACTCTCCTGTAACTTGGGCCACTCAGCTACTACCCAGCACCCTGAGCGGAGGGACCCAGGACACCTCTGCAGTGACAGGATGGGGGTGCGGCCCTCCAGTCCCCTGGACAAACGGCAGCAGCAGCAGCTGAGGGGTGAGCGGAGGGGTTGGCGTCAGGTCCTGTGCATAATACAGGAGGCCACACTGGAGTGGGCACAAACCCCCAGCACCAAATGTGGGTTTTTGTAATTCTCTTGTCCTGCTTGGGATGGAAGATTCAGATGCTTTGTTTAATGTTTTAAGACAAGGTTTCTCTGTGTAGCCCCAGCTGTCTTGGAACTCACTCTGTAGACTGCCTGCCTCTGCCTCCCAAGTGCTGGGATTAAGGGCATGCATCACCACTAGCCAGCTTTGGAAGATTCCAGATTTAAATGAAACTCCACTAGCTGGACAGGTGGCAGATGCCTATTATCCCAGCACCCAGGAGACAAACAGATCCCTGAGTTCAGGGCCACCTAGACTACTTAGTGAGTCTTAGGACAGTCTGGGCTACATGTGACCCTGTCTTAAAACAAATGAAAAGTAAAATGTGGCATGTTTTATTTTTTAGAGGACTCAAGGGCCCACTGAGGGCAGGGTTGAGAGGTGGGGGCCACGGGCAGGCGAAAGGAGACCCACCTGACCTCAGCTGGTCTTCGTGGCTGGGCACTGGGACTGGGGCTCCCTGTACTGCCCTATACTGGACCTGAGAGAGTGGGGCTGGACGCCCATGGTCTAGACGAATAGGAAGGACTTGGTGGCTGTCCCCCAAGGGGAGGGAGGTGGCTAGGCCAGGCTGGAAGAGGGTATGTGGTTGGCATGGGTGTGAGAACAGCATCTGGGAAGGGGAACAGCCCATGCAAAATCCTGCATGTGCTGCAAATCATCTCTCTTAAGTCCCAGGATTTACTGTGTTTGCTGTGAGTTACCATTGGGTGAGTCCTCTATCTGAGCCACGCTCTCCTGAAGTGCAACAATATACTCGGATGAAAGTACCTCTGTGTGGGGCCAGCGGCTGTTCTGCCTTATTCATTGAGCCAGGATCTCTCACCTATGCTGAGGCTGATCCAGCTGAGATGACAGCCCAGTCCCCTGGTCACAGGTTTGGTCCTTTTTCCCCCCATAGGTCAGATGGACGGCCTGCTGAGGGCCTTCTTGCCCTATTACCGCAGGCAACTGGCAGTTGCTGTGCTGAGGCAGATCTCCAGGGAGCTAGAACCCCAGGAACCAGCCAGATGTCAGCTGTACCACACCAAAGTACGATCCACCAAGGAGAGGCTCCCTGCCAGGCACTGCTCAGGGCACGTGGAGACCCAGCTGTGGGTTGTCTCCCTCTCTGGGAGGGTCTGCTGACCTTACGGCTTTTACACAGGGGGACAGGGAGATCTGGAGGTGGAGGCAGGCAGAGAAAGCTTGGGGAAGTTGTGTTCCCTGCAGGGGCGCAGCGTGTGCAAAGCTCTGGGGTTGGCAACGGCTGGGTATGGGGGTGCAGCTTCTGCATGCACCCGCCCCGCTGCTGTGACCACAGCACCAGAGAAGCACTCCTTGATAGGACCCCATGCCCATGTTTCTTACCTCCTTGGCCCTGATCCTGCTCAGGATTGGTTAGTGAGATCAAGCAGCTTGGAGATGCATCTGTCCCCTGCCCTGGGGCAGTCCTGGACTGCCAAGGCAACTCAGGATCGCAGAGATAGCATGAGCTGCTCTTCCTGAAGGCTGCACCACAAAGCTGACTTTCCAAACCACTGGCTCCCCTTCTTCCCTGCTGAAAGGAAGCTCCGTGGGCAGGGGTCGCATCTAGGGATTTTCTCTGTCCTATGCAGGGCACCTCCCATACTTGCTACAATTCTGGTTTTGTTTTATTTGACCCAGAGTCTCCTGTAGCTGACGCTGACCTTGAACCCCTGACCCTCCTGCCTCAGTCTTCAGGTGTGGCCTTTGAACCTTGAGAGTGGGTGTGTGCAAACAGACCTAAATGACATTGTTTTCCTTTGGCTCTCTGTAGTCCAGGCTACCTATAGACTACTTGGATCTGAGGAAGGAGGGTCCCTGGGACCTAGCAGTTGGTGGCCACCCCAGGGTACCATAGTCACATCTTGTCCTACACGATCAATTAAATGTTAAAAACAAACAAAACCGAGTGTCCTGCTTTTGGTGGCAACTAATACTTGGGCAGATTTCAGGGGACCCTAAAGTCTGCTCTAGACCCAACAATAGCGGGCACCCTCTTGCAGAAGCTGCCCCGAGTGCGGGAGCACCAAGGACCCTTGACCCTGCTGCATGGCCACCCACCACAATGGCAGCCCACTTTCTGTGTCCTGCGTGGGGATGGACGTCTGGAATGGTTCAGCCAAAAGGAGGTGAGCAGATGACCAGAGCTGCTGCTAGGATCCTCCAGTGAGGGGCTGGGGGCGTGGCTCAGGGTGGAGCCTAGGATCCTCAGTGAGGGGCTGGGGGCGTGGCTCAGGGTGGAGCCTAGGATCCTCAGTGAGGGGCTGGGGGCGT
>PVIH01021452.1:0-29717 GCA_004025045.1 Sigmodon hispidus | reverse complement strand
ATTAGCTCAACTATGTTCATAGCAGCATTATTTGTAATAGCAAGAACCTGGAAACAACCTAGATGTCCCTCTACTGAAGAATGGATTAACAAACTGTGGTACATCTACACAATGGAATACTACTCAGCAGTAAGAAAAAACGATATCCTAAAATTCGCAGGCAAATGGATGGATTTGGAGAATATCCTCCTGAGCGAGGCATCACAATCTCAGAGAGATAAGCAGAGTATATACTCACTCACTAGTGGTCTCTAAACAAACAAACAAGAAAAAAAGGCCAAACATGCCCAAGCGGCAAACCACAACCACACCCTGGACAGCCTCTTTCTTAAAAGCAAAACAAAACACTACCAACAAAACCAACCAAACATGCATATGCAAAGGGAAGCAGAATCCACAGTCAGAGAAGTGGGGAGAGGCACCCTTTCTTTTTGTTTTGGTAAACAAGATTTATGCTGGACAAATAGAAAGTTTGTTTAAAATATTTGCTCATAGAGCAGATTTTTAAAACTAAATGGGAAATGGATGAAGGATCACCATGGAGACTCTACTTAGGTCTCTGTTACTTGTTGATTTCTTCTACCTTGACCAAGACATGTTACCCACTGGAAACTCATCCATAAAAGAAGGCAATACTGTCTACATTAATAAATGTAAAAAGTGCATGAACATTTTGTAAATACTCATTAATTTATAATGCCTCACTCTATTTTGATCCTTTTCTCAGACCTCCAATTGGTTTGATATATCACTATTCTTACCACAATTACACATAATTCTATGAAAACTAATAGTAATACATATAGTTACAATCTTTGATTCACCATCAGTACACTAAAATTCCAAGTTAAGAAAGGACACAGATGCATTTCCTTATCTAAAGTAACATAGTACACATACTGTTAAGATCCAATTTGAGGACCTATAATTTGGGGATTGTCTAGCTGCCCTTCCATCTCTCTCAGAAATCTGACCACATCTCACCCCACCCCAGTTGATAAGCTAGGCTTGCTAAGAGCTTGAAGCTCCCAGAACTGAGTCCTCCCCCTTTTCCTTTTGCAGCTTCAGTCCAGCCTCCAGATCCAAGGTAGCCTTTAATTACACAGACAGATCCCACAGTATCCACAGTCAGAGAAGTGGGGAGAGGCACCCTTGGAGTGTTCCAGGACACTTGGAGTAAAGAATCTGAGAACAAATGCACCGAAGAAGCTAGAGTTTTACCTTACATGTCAGCTTTTCCCAAGACAGCACAGCCAGCTGAACACCATTTGACTACCCCAGTGGTTAGGTTCAAAAGGCCCTCTTCTTCCTCACTCTGCAGTGTGTACTATAATGGAACAAGTATTTGAGACATGCTGAGAGCAAGTAAAAAGGCTCTCTGATGTGGGAATCCACTTCTGTTGCCTGGTTTCGCCATGTTCCCCAGACAATAGGTAATTTCTGTGTAAAAGGTGTTTTGACCAGGAGTTCCTGAGTTACTCAATGAAGTCTATTTCTTTTTGTTTTCATCAAGAGAATGAAAATAAGAGTATAAACTGCTTCTTGCCCTGTTTAGCATTAAGACAAGGACCACTTATGGCATTCTGCAGAATGACTGCCCCTTGATAACAACTCGAGTGTTGAGGTCTGGGCTAACCCAAAGCTTTCCGTATGACCCTTAAGTATGAAGAAACATACTTCCTTCTCAAACCCAGGAGCATGCTTGATTGAGCCAGTAAGAGTCTGGAGCCAAAGCTTGGGAGCTTTTCCCTGAGGCACTGATGGAGATAAAACACAGCTGCTTCTGAAAACCAGGTATATTCTTGGCCAAGGCAGTAATGGCTTGGTGCCAGGGCTTTGGAGCTTTGGCCAGATTTTGAGAATCTAACCATTACCAGCACGTGGGCTATGATTATCAGTCCCAAGCCTACTGTGTGGTGTGTCTGTAATGCTTGAGATACCTGTCCTTCCTCGGAGCAACATTGTTTATGAGCTCCTCACTGATGTCCCATGGTATGAAAATTTCTGCTGACCTTAACCCACTTCTTCCCTGGAAATAGAATACAGGATGCTGTACATCTTAGTAAGCTTGCTTGGCATAAGATATAGTTTATGCAAAACCCCCCTCTATTCTAAACTTATCTGTCTCCTATCTTTCATCTCATGGTTCTTTCTTTCAGGACCCTGTTACTGGTCCAAGTTGCCTAGAAATGTTGCCTGGAATATTTATAAGTTGTATTTTAAACTAATCATAATGTCTTATTAAAACTATTCTAATCTTTGCCTCTGAAATGTTTCTTTTTCAGCTAATTCCTTCATTATTAATACTAGCTAGTGTCCCAAACACCTCTACCTCACCCACTGTGGAGGGGATTTGAAGCTTTAGTCAATACTGCAGAAGACAGGCTTTGAACAGCTGATGATGCCAGTGGAGAAGGGATCTGGTGATTACTAATATCAGTAAAGATAAGGTTAGGGCATTAGCTGATATTAGTACTGAAAGAACTGGTTTAAAAGGAAAACAGAGTACTAGAATTCTGGGGCAAAGATCGAAATTGGACTATTGTTAGAACACAGAAAATAAGAGAAATCCAATTGTATAAAGGAAGAAACAAGTTTTACAGTGTGTGTGTGTATGTGTGTTCATTCTAGGAAGGAGTGCAAAAGTCAGAGAAATCAATACCTTGTAAATTGCTAGCACTCAGAGGTTGGCAGGTTATCACTTCCAGAGAAGTGACGCAGTAAGCAGGTTTTCGAAGCCTTCTGTCCAGCAGCACCACAAATTGGCCAATGGTGCCCATGGAGGAATGCTCAGCTAGAGTTTCGGTAGATAGAAACAGTGTTTTTAATAAAGGCTTTGGAAAGGGTGCTCTGCCTAATTTCCTCCTCTAGAAGCTCTCCTCATAAATGCCTGCTACATGTTTTTCCACTGTGTTGGGCAAAGTATTTGCCATTGTAGATAAGAATGATAATGAAAATGAGAGTGATGATATTGATGATGCTGATGACAATGATGAGGACAATAATAAGAATGATGATGGTGGTGATGATGATAATGAAGAAGTTAATGATGATGGTGATGATAATGAAAATGATGATGGTGGTTATGGTGATGATGATGATAATGATAATCACTATAATTACTGGCATCCTTAATATCTACTGATCCCCAAGTATCAACCAAAGATGTGCAATTGTTATCTCACTTCAGTCCTGTGTTACTGCTATGAAACAGATACAACATGAATCTCGATATGTAGCCACCAAGGAACTCATGCTCAAAGAGATGTTGTGATCTTCCCACATTCACATGGCTGCTAAGTGGCTATGAGATATGTGAACTTGGCTTATGTGAGAGGACAAACATTTCATTGATAAGATATCAAAAAGTCTTCTGTTAAACATTAGAAAATGAAAACTATTGCTAAGGTGTAGATTTGAGAAGAATCCAACAGTAGAGAATAAAGAGATAAATCTTTTTGCTTTTGGAAATGCGGATCAGATTTAAAGCACTTTCATAAAGCTTATTTCGAACGTGCTAGAAAAAAAATACCTTATCCTGCATTCAGAAATACTAACCAAAGTTCTCTAAGATCAAGAAAAGAGAGATGTTTAGTGGCTATTGGATACATGCTGATAGAAACAAGGTGTTTACTTGTCAGAGAGGGCACCAAGTCATCTAGATCATAAGGATACAAATAACACAGGTCAGATATAACCAACTCTCTAAGCAAATTAGAGGTCAGAAACTCCTATTGCCACCAATTAGAAGCTTTACATTTAAGGTAAACAGTGTAAAAACTGGAATTTTTATTAGTTAAACAATCTATGAGAAAGTGAATTGTTAGCCACACACCTAGTGTTGGCAAAATATTTGTGGTTCTCTGAACCATGACCAATGATATTAGCAGAGCAAGCAAGAAAGGGTGGTGTATGGTTAAGTTGCAAAATCCAGAGAAGCAGAAAACTTATGCCCCCTAAAATGTCAATTATTGAATACCTTGTTGATCTATAACTGGGGTTTCAGTTTCCATAATCACATGAGGCCATATTGACCCACTCCTTATCCCTTTGCAAGCATTTATTAAAAAATAGGCTAGAAAAATTAAAATAGAATAAAGACTTCTTACATAAAACAAATACATAACCAAAAAACACCTGACACTATGGAAATTCATTACTTAAAAAAAGGCAGTATTGAACTCAACAAATTATTTATAAAGGAAAGTTTTTAAGAGAAAGAGAGAGAGAGAGAGAGAGAGAGAGAGAGAGTAAGAGAGAGAGAGAGAGAGAAAGAGAGAGAAATATTTATCAGATAAGAAATGACTAAATTATGTGTGAAGTGCTGGCTATAAAAATCTAACTGGTAGACTTCATGGTGAATTAATTAAGCCAAAATAGCAAGCTAAGAATTTCTTTAGAGTGTAAAAAGACAGTAAACAGAAAAAGGGAAATGGATCTGGCTACTTTGAAATCTATCCAGTGGGAAAATCATAAAAACAAATGGAAGACTGAAGATGTTACTCTTAGTTTAGTAATTGTTAACAGACTTAATTTACCTGTTTTGTGTAAAAACCCTTGTGTGGTGGCCACAGATGGAGCCTGGGTCCTCTGAACAGAGACTCTGGTGTGGGTTTTCACAAGATGCTCAGTGAATTCCTGATGCGAGACTTGGTGAACACAGTCTGTTTCCAGAGGTCAGGGATCAGGTAGCTGTATGTTTTAAAGATAATATCAAAGGTGGCCTTGGCAGAGTTGCCCAGGGTGGCAGTGCAGCCCCTGGCTAATGTGTAGCAGTTATCAACACCAGTCATCATCAGTAGCATCTTGAGCATAGGAGCAGAGACTATACCAGTGCCTCTGGGAGCGGGGATGAGATCCAACACAGAGCCATGGCAGCCTGACACTTTGCATAGAACAGTGTGAAACTTGCCAATCTTGTTCCCTTGGGGATAATGTAAAGCTTGACCAAGATGATGGCCCCTCAGATGGCAGTGGCTACCCTTCTTGAAGCATGTAACACCAATGTGATCATTGTAGTCTCTAGCAGTAACAAAAGCCTCGAACATGGTCTGCTGGCCAGCCAGAGCCTGCTTCTACACTGGCATGATTTTTAGAACCTCATCCTTTAGGGATATGTTCAGGAAAAAATCAATAATCTCAGATTCCTTATTGGGCAGGCTACTCCAGGGATTTGGTCTTCACATCCTTAACCAGTCAGCCAAGCTTGGTGATGGGGATCCACGCCTTGTTCTAGTTCATGAGTCTGGCAGCCTTGAATACAACCAGCCTCCATCATGTTCACAGTTCCTAAGACCACTGTGTAATCTGTAATAGGAAGTTTCTAGCCCAGACTTTCAGGCCTACCCACAAGGTTCTGACCTGCTCTCAGCCCCACTGCCACTTAGCATCAAACAAGCACACAAAGGCCTATATTAGTTTTATGCTGATTGACCTATGGCTCAGACATATTGCTAGCTAGCTCCTTCATCTTATCTCAATTTATTTCCTTTAATCTGTTTAGCCATGTAGCTTAGTACCTTTTCTCAGAGCAGCATGGTTGTCTTCTTTCCTCTGCATCTGCTGGCATCTCTCTTGGTGTCTCTCCCTGCTGGCATCTCTGCTTGGCTCTTCCTATTCCTAAAGTTTTCTTAGTCTGGCAGCCCTGCCCACACTTTCTGTCTGTCTTATGCCACTCAGCGTTTCTATTAAATCAGTAGGTGGGACAATTATTTACAATCTAACAGAACATAATCCCACTATGGGAATCCTCTATGGAAGCTGGTCCAACCTTCCAATCCTGGGCCACCCGGTCCTCTGGTCCCTCCTGCTGCACCAGTATCATCCACCATTTGGTGTTTTGTTTTCCCAAAGAAAAAGAAACTCTTGGGTTTTTAAGTGAATATTTGTATGAAAATCTCTTCAGACTGATCCTGTACAATGAATCCTGGTTGGGATAAAAGATTGGAATGAATCAAAATTAACATGCCCTGGGAGTTAGCTTCCTGTTGCTTTGACAGGACACCTGAGGCAAACAGTTTATAAGGAGACAAAGACGTATTTTGGCTCACAGTTTCCAAGGTTTTGGCCTGTGGCAGGCTTGGAGTAAAGTATAATACCATAGTTAGAAGTATGTGCTGGGAGAAGCTACTGGCCTCATAGAAGCAGTGCTGGGGGTGGGCAACATCCTTATATCTCCTACACCTCCTCCAAGGGCACACACCCAGTAACCTACCCTCAGTCCACTAAACCAGCCAAGAAAAGATCCTAGGGGCTGGAGAGATGGCTCAGCGGTTAAGAGCACCGGCTGCTCTTCCAGAGGACTCGGGTTCGATTCCCAGCACCCACACGGCAGCTAACAATTGTCTGTAGTTCCAGTTCCAGGCAAACACCAAGGCAAATAAATAAATAAATAAGGTTTAAATAAAAAAAAAGAAAAGAAAAGAAAAGATCCTACTACCCAGCAGCAGTGTCAGAAGCCTTCAGCACAGGGGCTTTCAGGAGATATTTAATATCCAAATTGTGAGAGTGGTGTGATATAGAAAGGACTTAAAAAGATAGATTATTGAATCTACTTTAACCCAAAAATGACTGTTAATCTCAAATTATTTTACGTTTGTATAGATTTTACTTTTTTGATACAAATTTGCGTTCAATTTTGTTATAAAATATCTGAATATATGTATACATATACATATATTTACATATACATACATATATACATATGTATACACTCTTGTTTAAGGTATTATGTTTATTAATGGGGGATGGCCACAACTCATTCAGGGTCCTGAGACCCCAAAGCTACACCTCTAGGTCTCCTTCAATAATGCCTAAATCCTCCCACATTGGTGCTTGAAAATAAGGGCAAGAGAAAGTATAACTGTAATGCCAAGACTAAGAGATGAAACATGACTGGGACTGGGCGGATGAGGCATCTAAAAATTGTCTATCGTAGATTCAAACATGGATTCTGTGAAGGGACAACACCTAAACCCAAGAGAGCAGCTGTTGCAGCATCCAGTTCATCTTGAGGATTTCAATCAGTCATAAAATGAATATTCTGGTTTCAAAAAATAAAATGAAATGACATTACATCGGTGTTGTGCATTAAGTTTCTAAGGTAGCACATTCAGATGTGAGGTTTGCAGATAGAAGTTTATTGGGAGTTTTTCCTAGAATATCTACAAGTGTAAAAAGGGAGGAAGAGGAGGGCTGGGCAGGAGAGGCTGGTGTTGAAAGGCCGCATGGTGTTTCCCCAAAGACAGAATCACCACTTAACAAAATTCTAAAATACACAAAACTATGGCATCACAAAGCTTATTTTTATTGCAAGGCCAGGAACTTGATTGCCAGTGGGGTAAGAAAATACTGATTATGGGAATTGTCTCACATGGAGATTTTTGGTGATGCATTCTTCAACCTGCATTTAATTATGTCATTTCAAAGTTATTATAATATACAAATTGTTTCTAAACAAAGTTTGCATGAAAGAAGAACTCTGAAAAATAATAACAGAAAAATCATTGATGTATCAGTCTAGGTTAGTTAACAAGTGTTTCAGAGAATGGAGAGTGAACACATTCTGATGTATCTGGCTGGCAGAGACTCATCCATCCTGCCACATGCTGTTGCACTAAGTCATACAAAGAGCCTCCATGTAGCCCCTATTCAGTTGTGGTGATATGACTTACACATAGGATCCTGCCAGTGAGACAATGTACCTATCTTAACTCATATTTGTTCATTTTCCTTGTACATGTTTATATGTGTGTACACATGGCATGTTTTCAGTTTTACATAATTTTATGTGTGATTATTTGCATATCTAATAAAACAATCTTGTCTCCATTTTAATAATTTTGCTATTTCATGAGTGTTAGGTAAATAAAACTATATCGTGGTGAGGTTTAGAATGTCTGGGGTTGTTTATTTCCCAATCTTCATGAGTCTATGGAGATTTCCCCAAGTTTCTGTGTAGTGGTGGCTTGTCTGTTTTTATTACTGAGTTGTAAGTAACCTCTGGCATGAATGTACTGCAGTGTATTTATCCCTTCATCCCTGAAGAACATCTACAATTCTTCCAGCTATGGGTTATTACCAATAAAGGTTATATGAACTTTCATATATAGAGTTTTATGAGAATGTAGTTTTCTTTTTCTGAGATGGATACCCTACCATACAATTGTGAGCTTACCTGAATAATTGGCTTTGTAGGAAACCTCAAGGGGCTGGAGAGATAGCTCAGTCCTGCCCCACAAGCCTTGAGGACATGAGTTTGGCTCTGAAGAACCTACATAAGAGGTAGAGCACACTAGTGTACAATTAGAGCGTCAGCACTGAGGATCGAGGAACAAAGATGGAAGGGGGCGCAAAGACAATGGATCAATGTTCGAGGCTAGATACAGCATCATACACACCCCCAGGAAGATAGGAGGGATGCTGCCAAGAGCTCTGATTGGCCAGCCAACCTAGCCCAATCAATGAGCTTCAGGTTCAATGAGAGACCCTGTCTCAAAACTTAAAGGTGGAAAGTGATCAATGAAAGACACTAGACATCAACATCTAGCTTCTATATGTATACACACATGTTCATATACCCATACTAACAAGTATATACAACACACACACACACACACACACACACCACCATCAAACTATTTTCCAGTTTTCATTATCAGTGTATAGAGTGATCCTCTCCAGAAGCCCCCCCTCTCTCCTGCCCCCCCTTCCTCCCACTCGTCCTTTCTCTCGAGCCTGTCTTTACCAGTTTCAGCTACTCTTGTCAGCATGGGTGTGGAGAGGGGTACGCCACCACTGTTTAACTCCCTCTCCCCACTGAGTATCAACCCATGTGCCTCTCTACTGGCTGCATATGGATACTTCACAATATCTATCCATAGCTCTTGGGATTTTTTTTTTGAATGGGATTGCTTGTTTTTATTTCTTTTTAGAAAAAAGAAATAGTGAGCCCTTCCTAAGCAGGGGGGAAAGGTGTTCAGTGGAGACAGAGTGACTCAGATACTAAAATAAATAGACTTTAAATCATTCTGAATTACATAAAGAAAAAAATATACTTATAGTACATAAAATAGAAAACACCAGCACAGAAATAGAAACAAGGTTTCAAATAGAAAATTTAGGGCTTAGTTTCTTTTCTTTTCTTTCTTTTTTTTTTTAAGACTACTGGACACAGGTGCCATTGAGATGACTCAGCAGGGAAAGGTGTTGCCACCAAGCCAGACCACCTGAGTTCAAGCCCTGGAGCCTGCATGATGGAGGGGGCAAACTGATAAACTGACTGCTACACACGCTGTGGCTTACACACACACTAAATGTCTTATTTTGCTTTATTCTTTGTATGATACAACAGTTTTATTATAAAGGCAATTGTAATTTTAATATATTTTAATTAAGATATAATTACATAATTCCCCCCTCCCTATCTCCTCTCCAGAACCTCCCATGTACTCGGTCTCCAGTCTATACAATGAACCCTCCATTTTCAAATTGATAGCCTCTTTTTCCTTGATTACTATGATTATATAGATTTGAGACCCTGTCTCAAAAAGCAGGCATGAGTAGTGTTGAAGAAAGGAGAGGCGCACAGCTAAGTCTTCCTCTCCCAGTATTATTAGTTGCCTATAGTTCCTTGTCTAGGACTTGAGATCCTATGAAATTTCCCCCTTCCACATTAATATGCCTGTTGATACTGCCCTTCTTCTGGTCTTGTTTATATGGATATTTCTAGGAGAGGCTGCTTGACAGCCGACTTCCTGGTCCTCCGGTTCTTACAATCATCTGAGCCATCCGTTCAGGAGCTGGGTTGTAGATGTTTCTACTAGGCTTGGGCCCCACGAGACCTGTTGATCTCTACATTGTGTCTTGTTGTGATGTTCCATGAAGGTCTCCATTTTTTGCAAAGAGAGCTTTTGGGATGTGATAGCTACAGTTGTCTGTGGGTATAACTCAAAGATAAACTGATAGAAATTAATATAACTAGTAAGAAGAACTCCAGAGGAGAAATGGAGAGTATAAAAGAAAAGTCGTAGAAATCAAGCTTATTGAGATGGCTCAGTGGGTAAGAGCTGTACATAGTGCTCCTGCAGAGGACCATGCTTCAGTTTCCAACATCCACACCAGAACGCTCACCACTTCCTGGAACTCCAGTTCCAGAGAGCTGACACACCCTTCTGGCTTCCATGGACACCCCATGCTCATGCACCTACTCCCACACAGACACACGTGCATGCAGACAGTTAAAAATAAAGAACATAAATATCCTAGATATAGACAAAGTCCTATGTGTATAGATTTGGGGGATTTTACAGAGTCTTGGGGAGAATACATATAAAGTAAACTTCTTGTGCATGTGACAGCACCTGCAGAAAATGAGAGGATGTTGAAAAGAGTCAGAAAAAAAAATGAATAAAGGACACAACAAGTGAGCGACGATTCGAATGCCAGCTGACTTCTTTCAGTATGGGAGCTGGAAAATAGAATATCAAGCAGTATCTGAGGATCTTTTAAAATGTTCTTTTTTAAAACTCTATTTCTTCCAAAAGGTGTCCATGAATACAATTCTATGTGCAACTAAAATGTCTGTCAATGGAGGTGAAGCACCTTCAGATAAAAACAGCTAGGGGCTTGCTGTCACGGACTACCTTGAAAAAAAAAAAAGCACTTGGTTGTAACTGCTTCTTTCTAATCTCATCTTGGGGGGCTCTCTGTCCAGAATGACCATAAGCCAAGATAGGAGCTCATTAGGAGAGACTGTTGAGGCAAAAAGAGACGCCTGTGAGTATCAGGTGAAACCCAAGGAGAAGGTGAGTGAAGAATTCATGCAACTGACTCACTCACAGGTCACATAGAGCGTCCAAGCACTGGTAGGAGACTGCCAGAAAACACAGAGGCAAGAAGAAGCTCCTTCAGACAAGTGACAGATGGGAGAGAGAGAGAAAGGGAGGGAGGGAGGGAGGGAGGGAGGGAGGGAGGGAGGGAGGGAGGAAAAGCACGTAGGACTAAGGCTTTCAGGTCCACACTCTTTATCCTTTGGGTCTCTTGCTAAGGGTATGAGTTTGTTGCTTTAAATAAAACACTTGTGATTGGAGAACCTACGAACAAGACCACGATGTCCAGCTTTGTTTCATAATGGTCAATAGCTGTGTGGTGTGCTTGGTTTGTGATTAGCCAGATTAGGAGCAAATAAAGGAATCATAACCCCGATGAAGGTGATGGGGTATGACTGAGGTTTTTAACATCTTATATCAGGTCTACAATTGGATGCAGGGGTGAGACACTGTGTTGCACTTGCTAGAAAGCTCTCTATATGATTATAAAGCATGCTACAGTTTGAAAATCATGGCCTCCAATGAAAACATAGGACCATATTACAAGGTTAAAATAAATAACTATGTTTGCTGCCCATTCTAACTCTAAATTCTATGATTGCATAACTGCACTGAATGCAATAAGGAAGCCTAGCTGTCTGAGCTGGAGCTCAAATATAGTTAATACATGCAATATACTTCTGTGAATCATAGTATTAAGAAGCATATTGTATGCACTAACTTAAGAAGCGGGCTACTCTGTTAAAATACAATGAAACAGCAGAAAGCTACAGAGACATTACACTCCTGGCTTCTCCACGAAACCTAATACATCATGGCACCCTGAGGGCCATTAGCTTTGAGAGCACCAGGAAAGAAGGATTTCAGAGGACGATATTACTCAAAGGGTACAATAAAGCCATGGAAGCCACAGCAGTCTTTCTCTATACTGCCCCGAAACCATCACTTGTCAGTAATCACTAACCAGAAGACAAGGGTGGGAGACGCAGAGGGGCATTCGGCAGACAGCTGCATTCACAGGCACCCACCGGGGCCAATCACAAACAACATTTGTTTAAGGTCAGGTGCGACGTTAGAGCAAAAGTTCCTGACTAACACACTCGAGGATGCTAAAAATATGGCAATGAGAGGAAAAGAAAACCGGAAAAAAAAAAAAAGGCATGTCTTCATTTGGTATGATCCCCTGGGAGCTGGGCCTCTGTATGTGGCAAGGATTGCTCAAAGAGGAGGGGGCAAAAGGTAGTTAAAAAAAAAGAGGAATGAAAATCTGACACTGTTGTGTTTGAAAACAGATACCGGGAACGTGGGCCAGGGGCAGGCTCTGTAGCAACAGATGCTTGCCTCCAAGCCCAAGAATCCAAGTTCAATCCCAGGCTCTGTATACTGGAAAGAACTGACTCTTACAAATGATGCCACATGGTGGTGTGCAGTTAGACATTAAATAAGTTATACATATTGGATAAGGTGTTTCTCCCTCCAATGCAGAGTTATGTACATGCATATATACATGCACACAGACTTAAGTACATATGTACATACATACGTAGAAATTCTTGTGGGTATGCTAGGGATCCAACACAGTGGATTGAATGTGCCATCCAGACAATTATTTAGAACTAATCTACAATTGCTAACCCAATTTGATAACCCTTTTTAAAAGATGTATTTTTTAAACGTGTGTGTATGTTTTTGAAAAGTCCAGTGTTGGTTTTGAATACTGGACCTGGGTCCTCTAGAAGAGCAGTAAACATTCTTAACCATTGGAATCTTAACCATTCTTAACCATCTCTCTAGCCCCAACTCTTTTTTTAAAGTAATTTATTCTTCGACAATGCCATATGTGTATATAGTACATTCTGGTCACACTCATTCCCACCCTGTCTACTCATCCTGTTCCCACCTCCATTTACCCTTTTCTTCTTCCCCTCAACTCTCTGTCCACATTTATAACCATTTGTTTGCTTTTGCTTTCGAACCACTGTTTTTGACCAGAACCATGGATGGGCATGGGAGTGAAGCTGTCTCGGAGCATTGGTACTCACTCACCAGTGGCTACATCACCGAAGACAATGGCTTCCTCTCCCCCAGCAGCCCATAACTCCCCTGAATGGGGTAGAGCTCCTCCCCATCTATAACCAAATGCTTATTGGCTTAATCTTGTGCAGCTCGTATGCAAGAAGCAGCATCTGTTACGAGTTCATGAATGCTGCAGTCACAGCACAGCCAAAGCAGCCCTCTTCTCTTCCACTCAGCTCTTGAATCCATTCACCTCCTCCTCCACACTGATTCCAGTGCTTTCCAAGGTGATATGAGTGTCCTAGTTAGTGATGAACAATGAATAGTCACGTGTTCTCAGTACCTTGACCAGCATGAGCTTCTGCATTAACCACCGTTTGCTGCTGTTCTTAAGATCCAGAGAGAAGCTTGTTCAGAAGATGGGAATTAACATAGGGACCCACAACTGGACAATGTGCAGAGAGTGAGAGACTTTGGGGGCACCGAGTCCCAAATGGGATGTTTCTATCAAACCTCTCCCCTCAAGTATCTACGCAGGAAAAGGGGCAGAAAGATCATAGGAGTCACGGAATCAATCTTACTTTTTTCCTTTAATTCTTCCTCCAGCATCCTAACATTTTCATTGTGAAAATCTTTTGCCTCCTTAGCTAGATTTATTCTGCAGTATTATTTTTGCTCTTGTGAATGGAATTCCTACCAACACATCAATTTCTCAGCAAGTTTATTTTTGGCATCCAGAAAAGGGGAAGCTTGTCTTAAGCAAAAATAAGCCAGAATCAGAACCACAAATGCATCCTGTTTTTCTCCAGATCAAAGAACTATGTTGCAAAATTGCATGTGTATCTATTTACTTATCATCTGAGGTCATGAAATTAGAAAGGAGGTCATGGGAGAGAAAAGACTTTTGAATATGGAAAAAGGGAGTATAATGAAGTATATAATAAGAAAGCAGAAGTTTCAGGGGCATCTTTGGAAAGTCAGAGAGTAGCCAGAGGTGGCAGGTGAAAATGGGAAGAGAAAACAAAAGAATGGCATCTCTCTTATCTCTACCTGAAAATGCCGTAGAGAATCTGTTACTGTTACTCTGTATGCTTGTCTTGCTACTTTCCTGTTGCCATGACAAAATACCATGGTCAAGGCAACTTAGAAAAGAAAGCTTTTAACTTGGTGACTAACAGTTCCAGAGGGTTGGAGCCCATGATCATTATAGTGGGGAGCATGGCAGCCTTCAGGCAGACATAGCACTGGAGTAGCAGCTGAGCACTTCCAAATGATCCACTAGCATGAGGCAGACATGGAGAAAGTTAACTAGGAATGGCCTGGCCTTTTGAAACCTCAAAGTCCACCCCGCTTCCCCCTGCCCAGTGACATGCTTCCTCCAGCAGGCTCATACTTCCTAATCCTTCCCAAACAGTTCATCAGCCTAGGACCAAGTATTCAAATGTAATAAGCCTATGGGGGCATGTTCTGGGATATTTGTACACAGTGTGAAGATAGATTGGTGGGATTGGTTTAATAAAGAGCTGAATGTTCAATAGCTAGGCAGGAGGTATAGAAGACACAGAGGGAGCCAAATATACAAAATGAAAGAAAGGTATAAAGCCAGAGGATGAAACATAGATTAATAGAAATAGGTTAATTTCAGTAATAAGAGCTAGTGAGGAACAAGTCTAATCTATAGGCTAAGTTTTCATAATAATTATAAGTCTCTATGTCATTATTTAGGAGTTTGCTGGAGGGACAGAAAAAACTCATTGCAGGGACATTCTAACCCAAATATCACAATGTTAATCTATAACTTTAATTAACTAAAGACTAGAAATAGTTCATTATGCTACATCTGAGAGGTGAAAGCTAGGCATTCTTAGATGTTAGAATGATACTTTTATGTTGTTGCAAGATTTATTTTCTTGAAATAATGGTTGGAATAATAAACTGCACTAAAAATGTGATGTGCTCTAGACAACAATGAGTACTTGTCATTAATGTAGACTTTGGTGATAAAGGCAATGATAGCTTGTATTACAGAGTGCTTGTCTTTTGCTGGCTTATTTGACTAGGTAGTTTAAATTCCTCCTAAGGCAGCTACTATCCATTCTTTAGGTGATATAGAAGCTACAAAATTTGACAGTGCAGGCCTCACTGTGGTGTCTCATGCCTTCAATCCCAGCACTTGGGAGGCAGAGTCAAGTGGATCTCTGGGAGTTCAAGACCATCCTGGCCAGGACAACTAGGCCTACCTACACAGGAAAAACCCTGTCTCTAAAAACAACAACAAAAAGTTATAAAAATGATCTAGAGTACAAACCTATTAAGACACAAAGCTGGGATTCATCCCATGATGTTAAGAGCCCAGTCTCTTAACACTGTGATACTCATGGTTGAATTAATTTATTGACTGATGTATCTGATATCCATTCATTCAGCCAGCCACAAATAACTCTGACAGTCAAAAAACTTAAGCCCGATATTTTACCAGTTAAAGAAAAAAAATCACATTTATTTACTTACTCTCTGTGTGTGTGTGTGTGTGTGTGTGTGTGTGTGTGTGTGTGTGTGTGTGCGCGCGCGCACACACGCGCGCGCTAGTCAGAGGACAAAGTTGGGAAATCACATTATTCCTTCTACCCTATGAGTTTTGAAGAATCAAACTGAGGTTCTCAGGCTTGGTGGTAGGCATGGTCAGCCACTGAACTATCTCACTGGTTCTGAGTCAGAATTTTATACACAGAGAAAAATAACCATAAAATGTATCACTGAAAATGTATCTAATAAACACATTCTCCTTGGACAAGCTTTATCCCAGATCAACCAATCTACTGTTGTCTTTTCCAAAATTTGTCTTACTTACAAGTCCCTGGACAACTTGCTCAATCTGAAATTACTCCTGAGACCAAATGCTTGTTTTGACCCTCACCCTCCACCACAGTTCCGTCTGCAGTTCTGACTATTATAGCACAAGCTGCCTAGGAAATGGAAGGAGAGAATTAAAAGTCTCCTCCAGAGGCTGGGGATATAGATCAGTGGATACAGTTCTTGTCTAGTGCATTAGACAAGATCCCCAGCACCCTGTAAACTAGGCATGGTGGCACACACCTGAAATGCCAACACTCAGGAGACAGAGGCAGGAGAACTTCTTTTTTAGTTTTTTTAGTTTAAGATTATCCTCAAAGTATTTAGCCTAGCAAGTTTAAGCCTAGCACAGAACACAAGAAACTTCTCAAAAACTAAAATTTTAAGGATGGAGGGAGGTAACTCATTAGCAGATCTTCATGGTGAAGCCAAAAGAAATTAGAGAAAAGTCATCCTCCAAAAAGAGGAGAACCAGCCCAGAAGCGCTCACATTCACCAGCTTTAAAAAGTTTTGAGCCAACAACCAGAATTGTTGCCTATGAAAGGGCAGTGGGTAAATCTTTTGGGACTTACCAGTAATATCCTTTCCTTTGTTTCATTTTTATGACATTCGAAGGGGCTTTTAAATTTATTTTTGTCTCCGTCTTTATAAGAACATGCTTACAGCCTAGATTTGGCCAGTAGCCATTAGTTATCTGACCCCTGGGGTCCACCAACACCAAGAGACAAAGAACAGCAACCACAGAAACCGCTGGTTCCACATTTTATTAGTGAAGGTGCTCTGTTGATTGATTAACGAAACACTTTGATCCAATGGTATAAAGTATGTGAGATCGTTAATTTTGATTGTCACCTTGATTGGATTGAAATACCCAGGGTATTAGTGAAATTATAGTGCTTTGGGTGTGCCTATAAGGATGCCTTCAGGCTCTGCAAGAAGACTTAACAGATAAAGGTACTTGCTGCCAACTCAAAGAGCTGACTCAGAATCCTCAGAATCCATGTAGTGAAAGAGGAAGCCAGCTCCTGCAAATAGTCCCATGAGTTTACACAAGCACCATGACACATATGTCCCTTACTCCCCCCTACACACAGACACTAAAGAAATATTTCTTTAAATAAATAAGTTTTAAAATTTAAGGCAATGTTTTCAAAGATTAACTCAGAGCAGAAGAATCCACAGACAGAAGCTGGTCCTCCTGCTTCGGGTCCTCACGGCTCCCTGCCATGATGAACTATATCCCCTGAATTATGAGGCAAAATAAACCATTCCTCCATGCAGTTGCTTCTTGTCAGATATTTGGTCAAAACAATAAGAAAAGTAACGAATATACTGTGTAATATCAAAACACCATCAGTTTATGCCTTAGGGCACATAATCAAGAGGCAGTAGCCTGACAGAAAACTGCCTTCTGATTGGCCAGGCCTTTTGACCTCAGAGCTTTTGTGTGGCCTGGCAGGGAACACATCTTCGGGGATAGAGCTAAACTGCAGGGTGTCATCAGAATGATACCACATTGTCCTTACCTTGATTTCTCTACATACTTCTAGCAAATATTTGTAAAGTGCTACAGGAGTCTCATTTCCCAGATCTCACCTTGAAGAGAGGATATGATAGGTCTTATCCCTAAGATTTGGCTAATTAAAACAGAGATGAGTTAAAGATTCAGAAAATACATCCACACAGAGCATTCATTGTGTCTCTTCTCTTCCTCAGATAGCTTTTTCTGTGAAATGTAACAGAAAGGAAATGAAGACCTAGTTTAGATCCAAGTTATCAGGAGTAGAGATGGGCTAGCAAGCAATTAGGCTGTTGACAAGGCTTTTGCAAGGCTGTTGAGCTCTCTGTCTTGACTGGCACTTCTAATGCTCATTCTGTGGCATCATATGGTGAGGACTCAACCAAATGGGAGGGTGAGATGAGTACCAGGGGCAGATGGGTGGGACAAGTGTGCCAATAAGTTAATTGTTTGACCTAAGTTAAGAAAAAGGGGAATTCTTTAAGATTTTGATTTCTAAATTGTTGACTTTGCAAGTTTCAGAATACATGAGTTAAAAGAATGAGAAGTACAGATTCCCATGCATTCTCCCGAAAAACTCATTCAGTCATCAGAAGTTTGGTCTAGGTGTGTCTATATATCTTAACATCTTCTTGGCCAATTAAACATACATAGAAAGAAACAAATATCACATTTTCTCATCTGTAGAATTGGAGGAGGGGCAAGGAATACTTGTAAGGGAGGGAGGGATCTTGGGGAGAGATGGATGATAACAGAGAGAATATGAGCAGGCTACTATGCTATAAATGTGTGTAAATGTCATAGTGCAATCCATTATTTTGCACACTAACTTAAAACTTAATAAAAATAATATTAGCTTATGGATCGGATCATTCAAGTATATGAAGGAGTCTAACTCTGAAAAAGCCCTTCTGGGAAAAAAAAACCAAAGTTCTCAAAGAATGCCCTGTAGTTGCTGATCAGCTACTGGAGATGTCCAATAGTTCTCAAGCAAAAACATGAGCATTTTCTATAAGTTTAATTATAATAGTCCTTGGTTTTTCTAAATTCACCATAAAATTGCTTTCTAAAGGTGGCACATGAATCACAAGGTCTGTTTTGGTTTATATTTTTATTAGTCTTAACTACTGTTGTACTAGACTATTTTGGTCTCCATAGACATTTTTATACAATATTTTTTCTGTGTAAATTTATATTGGACTAGTGACTATTATATAATCTCACTAGTAAACAAATAAAAAGTTTAAGAGGGGGATGTTAAATGTAAAAGCATCCAGAAACATTAATTCAACTCTAACTTTTAAATGTAGAGAGTCTCTTTTCAAGTAAAAAATAAGTGTGGTCATTTTGTGCAACAAAGAAAAGTGGAAAAGTATAAAAACAACCACAAATCCCTGATAAATAAATCTTGGACACTTAATCTACTTACCCCTTGGGTACTGTTTTTGTACAACTTTACCCAGTAGCTTGTACAGATGAAGAAAAACATTTTGCATCTACATTCCTTCCTCCACTTCTGGCAGTTCAATCTAGCCACAGGCTGTGCATATGGTCTAGGCTTGATAATCAAAATAATCCATCCCCCTGGCCAGTGGTCGCTGGTTCCAACATGGACATGTGATCCAGACCGGGAAAGTCACTTTTTTCCTGTGACTTTTATCTATATTTAGGCAAAAAAAAAACATGATTGAGATAATTATTATTTATCTATATTTAGGCATAATGAGAGAGTTCTATTCCTTCTGGAATCCCAAGTCACAGGGTTCAAGCAACCTTTCTTCTTCCACAAGCAACAAATCTTTATAAAAAGGGAAGCCAAGAGAAAACCCCAGCGCTAAGCCATGAGGCAGGAAGGAAGCCTGACAATCTCTTTTGCATTGGCACACATCGGCGGCACACAGCATCCCTGGACTTCTCTGCACCCTTGCTCATGAGCTAACTCAGGGCTTGCCATCCTTTTTCAGCTGGTGGGAGGCAGATTTCTATCACTGGATAAAAGTCTTATCATCTACAGAAGACTAAAGCTATCAACAGTTTTTATATCGTTGTTAGACGAACCACAGCTACAATTCTGCTAAGCAATTTTCCTTTCTCCTGGGCAAGGACAAGGTATTGTTCCCCAGGACAAAACGATGAATTTTATGTATCAAGTAAAATGAAAAAAAAAAGGGGGCTGCAATTACCTAAGTATTATTTGACCTTGCATTCATGACAATGGGAAAAGAAACAATTCAAACCACTGGCCCACAGAAAGGCAATGACACGTATTGTTAATGTTACATCAGAAGGAACTCTCGTAAAATTCTGGTATCAAATGATACTGTTATACAAACATAACATCCATGCGCATAAAGTGAATGAAAGTGTGTGGACTATAACATATTCACTTCATATGGTGGAAATGGTTGATATTCAGTTCATGAAGCAATTCCTGATTCCCGTGCAGCATGTAGAGGAGGTCGAAGTGCTTGCTGCCTCTTGGCATTCAGCTGTCATTGAAAACTTCTACTGTACAAGAATTTTCATGTCAGTCATTTTGTGATCTACGGGGTAGACTGGAAAGGGACACAGGGATTATTCCTACTACTATAGCAGCTGCATGTCCAGCAAAGATGTGTACCTGAATGTCAATGCCTGTGTTCCTTTATCACCAGGAAACACTTCAGTTGAAATTACCCAAAGCTAACAGGAACAAAGTGTCAGGTCCTCAATAGTCACTGAGCAGCTAAAGCCACTTTATTTCAATGGGCTAGACAGAAAAAAAACATGCTTGACTTCTGCATTTAGATGCAGCTTCTGCGAAGAAAAAAAAAAAAACATGATTGAGATAATTATTATTATAGTAAGAAATACATTAAATGCGTCATTTTAATCATTTCTAAATGCTGTCCAGAGGTATTAAGTTCACATTGTTGCAGCAGCAACTTCTAGAACTTTCTCCTCCTACAATGCAGAAGCTCTATACCTAGAGAGTATCCCCACCCCAGTAATACCTTCTTTCTACTTCCTGTATCCCCCAGTAAAACCTTCTTCCCACTTCCTGCTCCCATTATTTTTATTATTAGAGCTAGTTTGCAAGTGTGAAATCATACACTACAAGTCCTTAAATGTATTTGCTGAGCTTATTATCATCAGTGTTCATCCGTGTATGCATTATCCTTTGAAAGGACTGCATGATGTTTGTATATGTAAGGATGTACATATCCGGAACAGGCTTTCTTTTAGACACCAACCAGCTCCCAAATCATGACGTGGAGACTTGTTAAGTTTTGTTCCTTGCTAGCTCTTATAATTTAAATTATCCTGTTTCTCCTCTTCTATATTTCGCCTCAGGGCTTTTTACCTTTTTCTCTTTCTGTATGTCGTACTTTCCTGCTTCTCGAGACTGCCAACTTCTGCCCACCAAGTGTGCCCCATCCTTTCCCCCTCATTCTCCTCCTTCATCTCCTCTCTTCCTACATTTCTCCTCCTATGCAATCTCTCCACCAGCCAGCACCACCTATCCCTGTCCTGCCTAGCTATTCTGCCTCATTCCTGGTTTTTGAGTTGTTCCCAAGTGAGCATTATGTTGGCTCTGCCTCCTTGGGGTGTCTTCCTCCTATTGAGAATCAGTGTTTTTCTGGCAAAGGGGTGTGGGCTTGTCAAATACTTGCTCCCTCTCCAGTGAAAAAGCATTGTGTCTCTCTGCCCTCTATCCTGATAACACAGTCCTGACACTGACTGATTTTTACCTCCCTCTTTCTTACTTATTGTGTGTAATCCTTTTAATGAGTTGCTGGATTCCGTTTTGTAGGAAACACCTGGAGGTTTGAAAATATGTGCATCAGGGAAATGGCTGCTAGTTTCCTTTCCTGTCAGGAACATGTCTGGCTTTGTATCTGGGTAAAGCTAGCCTCCTGAAGTCAGTTTAAGGGTGCTTCTTTCTCTTCCGTTCACTGGAAGAATTTGAGAAGGATTTGTGTTCATTCTTCCAATGTCTGGTGATATTTCCTGTGAAGCCAGCTAGTCCTAACATTTGTTAATTGGAGAGTCTCACCCATCTTCCAATTACAAGTATATTTTAGAATTTTTATATTTCTTCATGATTTAACCTTAATAGATTGTTTATTCTCATAAATTTCTCAACTTTTTCAGAGTTATAGAATTTATTTGTAAATAACTGATTTTAAATAGTCATTTGTAAAAAAATGAGTGTATGACTGTTTTGTCTGTCGGTATGAATGTGCCTATGGATGCGCCTGATGCCTACAGAGGCTAGAAGGAGGAATCAGATCCCCTGAACTGGATGGAGTTACAGATGGTTGTGAGCCTCCATGTGGGTGCTTGGAGTTGAACCTGTGTCCTCCGCAAGAACAGCCAGTGCTCTTTATCACTGGGCCCCGGAACATAACTGTTTGTAGTTCTCCATGTGCCTTATTTCTGTGACGCCAGTTCTAACGTATTCTGTTCCTTTTCTAATTTTAGTTCTCTCTATCTCTCTCTGTCTCTCTCTCTCCCTCCCTCCCTAAAACAAACAAAGATTTTTGTTGTTGTTTTACATTTCAACAAAAGCAACTTACTTTTTGAGCTTTCTATTTATTATGTTTGTTCTCCAATCAATCTCATCAGTGTCTCTCCTTCTGCCCACTCGGGTTCGGTTTCTATGTCTAGTCCTCTGAGGTACGACTGTCAGGTCTGCTAGGGGCCTCCCCTCTACTGTTCCTGTCACTCTGCTTCACACACTGTCCATGCTGTGGCTTGCTCCTCATTTGTCTCCAGCTACTTTGAAAATTCCCTGGTGTTTTCCTCTGACCGGTCGGTTGTTTAACAGTTCACTGTTTAACGTCTACATGTCATGAGATATTTTTTCCTTCTGCTATTGATTTCTAGTTTCGTTTCACTCCATTGTGCAGAAATGGGTTTTCAAAAAAAGGCTTGATGATAACAGTAAAGAATATTTCTATGAATTCAAATGGCTTGCTCAAGTCATTATACATTAACAGCATAGTCAATATCCACTGTAATCCAGAGCTATCACTTCAAGGGTAGAACACTGTGAGCTATTTAGTTCCCAGGATTTCTTTTAAAAGGCTAAATAAAAGGCCAATGACTTAAGCATCAGGAGTTTTCCACTAACATCTTATAACTTTTTTAAATTCAGCATAAAAAATTAAGCTATCACTACACTGATTGATTGATACAGGGTCTCTTTTAGCCCAGACTGTCCTCAAACTTGCTCCATAACCAAGGATGATCTTTACACTCCTAACCTTCCTCCTTCCATCTCCTGAATGCTGGGGTTGCATGCATGTGCCACCATGGCCAGCTTATGCTATGCTTCTGATTGGATGAGGGCCTACCACATGCCTGTTAGTCAGGCAACCTCCCTACTGAGCCATTTCCTCAGGTCACACTAGATTGACTTTGAAAAACACCCAAATATTTTAATAATACACAGAAAAATATGATCTAAAGAAAATGTAAGCAAGCACCACTGTGGTACAGAACCCCTTACTGCTGTGGGTATTGGTCCCTCGGAATGTGACCAGGGGCCACAATCTGTGAAGAATGACTGAATTTGAGTTTTAATTTCAAAAGTGACATGTGACTGTGTCCATCATGTGATGGACACATTTGGAAAAGCGATGAGCTTTATACCAAAGCTTCCTATGGGGCAAAGGAGACCCAAGCAGGAGCTCCATACAAGAGTAAAGTTTGAGGGAATTGAGAGATGCTTGTTAGGAAAAGGCATGTTTTCCAAGGGTGAGGATCTGAGTTCACGTCCTTAGAACCCTTTAAATGCAATGGTGCAATGATACATGCTTACAGTTCCAGCCATGGTGAAGCAGATATGGGGGCTCAACCATATTGAAAGCAGAAGATGGAAGGCACCTAGCAAACACCCAAGGTTGCCCTTAGACAGACAGAGAGAGAGAGAGAGAGAGAGAGAGAGAGAGAGAGAGCCCAGAGGACCTGAGTTTAGTTTCTAGCCTAACCTCAGGCAGCTCACATGGGCCTGTCATTCCAGCTCCAGGGGATCTTCTGGCTTCCTTGGCACTTGAAGTCATATGTACACACACACACATACAAACACATACACACACATACACACATATACAAACACACACATATACATACACACACATACACATACACACACATACACACACACATACAAACACATACACACACATTCACACATACATACACACATACATACACATATACATACACACACACATACACACATACATACACATATACATACACACATACAGACATACACACACACATACACACACATATAAACATACACACACAATTTAAAAAATCAATCTGAAAGAAAGAAAATTTGATTTTTATATTTTTATTTTGAGTTGTTTAGAGTCTAGGCATAAGATGCATGACTGGATCATTGTGCTAATGTTATAACATAATTTTACTTTTTTCACTCAGACTTGGGAGTTTTCTTGATAAAAAAAAAAAAAAAGCCAAGTCTTGAGAAGTAGATAATTGTGTTTTCTGTCAAGAGAAAGTTTCTAGGACGAAGCTTATGATGTTCACTGAGGTCCCTGCAGGGACTCCCTGTTGGGTCAGCTAGACTCAGAATCAAAGTTAATTTTACTCAAGGAATTTGTAGGCTTTGGACTGTGGCATCAGAGCAATAACTGATTGTCAGATCTTAAGGCATTTTTCTAAGCAAGAAGATTATTGCTCCTGAAAATTTTTCTTCTATGCATTACATTTTCTCTGGGCAGATCACTTAAGCTATGGGTTTCTGAGTTGAACATTCCTTAAAAGTAAGGATAATGGTGGCTGGAGAGGTGGCTCAAATGGTTAAGAGTACTTTTCATATGGCCAGAGGACCAGAGTTCAGTTCTCAGCACCCGCATCAGGCAAGTCACAGCCAGCAACTCCAGCTCCAGAGGATCTGAAACCCTCTTCTGGTCTCTGCAGGCAACCTTACACACATCTGACAGTCACTAACTGACACACAAATACACATAAATAATAAAAACATTTTAAAAAATAAAAAATAGATAATGGCTTACTATTTAAACATCAAGTTTGTAAGTGGAAACAAGCCTTTAAATGCGCATCCTTGAGATATACAATGTCCCAAAGACAAAAAAAGCTAGATGTTCATCAACAAATAAACACAAAAACAAAGTGCAGTACATACATAGAAAGCAATGTCCTTCAAAAGGAGGACATTCCTCTACATTTGACATGAATGAACATTAAAGACACTATGCTAAGTAAAATAAGACAGACATGAATTTTTATAAGCTTTATTGTTTTATTTATATGAGATGTCTAAAACAGTCAGATTTATAAAGGCAGAAAGTATTGTTGTAGATGCCAGGGTCTGTGAGTCATGGCAAGTACTGAGTGATTATTTAATAAATATGTTTGCTATTTCTATTTGGGATGAAGAAAACTGTTCAAAAATGGAATATAATGATGGTGTGACATAGGAAGGACTTCACTGAGCACCACTGAATTGTAGGATTAAAAATGGTTTGAATAGTAAATTTTGTGTTATGTACATTTAACTACAATTCTTAATATTCATTTCTCCATAAATTACATTACATTATCTGTGCAGTACATTAGAGATTGAGAAGAGTAGGGGTAGAAAGGGCTAGAGATATTTCTTGCACCTTAACACCCTCTAGCAAATGTAATTTAAGAACATGGAAATCTGACTTTCAATTACGCTGTCAGGTGGATGGACGCCCTCACTGTGATATGCAATTGTCATGTCCCAAGCATCAATAATACCCACATTAAAGTCTCTAAAAATGTCCCTTAAAATAAGATTCTGAATGTTACCATGGAAGTCACTGAATATCTCTACATTTTCATTTATTTCTCTAATATTTTCAGTCTTAATTATCACCTTGGTCTCCGGGCTTCTTAAGAACAGTCTTTCTATGGCCTTTTTGACATTGATGACCCTACGGATGAAAATGTTGATGGGAAAGGGTCTGAAGTGTTGGCCAAAACTAACAACAATTGCTGTCTGACTGTCTCCCGCTACCTGGTCGATTTCCCGTGGGATATAGTTGTCATCTTTCACAGAGAACAGCTTTTTAGTAACAAAAGGATGGCCGTGTTTTTTCCATTGTACTAAAATATGTCGTTTACTATCCAGGAGGACATGAGTGCGAAATATCCCAGTTCCATGATGGTCAAAAAATGTTAGAGCTGATGGAAAACAAATCAACAAATCTCTTAATAAAAAGAAATAGCATAATTTTAAAATGCACACAATCTGTAAAACTCTGACCATGATGACCTTTAACTAAATAATTGCTATTTTATAATGCAGAAAATTGTTTATCAGGTACCTTAAAACCTTTACAAAATTTCAAAATTTGCATCAATGTGTGAATAAAAAAGATAGTGCTAGTCTCTATGATTAAATAACTAAGATATATTTTAAAAAAAAAAAAAACAAACCCTTAAGGCTAGAAAGATGGCTCAGCAGTTAAGAGCACTGGCTGTTTTTCCAGAAGACCTAGGTTAGATTCCCAGCACCCATATTCACTCTTAATTATCTGGAACTCCAGTACCAGGGGATCTGATGACCTCTTCTGGCTTCTGTAGGTACTACATGCATATGATACATATTTATACTGGCAAAATATCCATAAACATAAAGAAATAGAAAACTTTTTGTAAAAATAAAAACAGCTTAAATCCAAAAGAACTGAAAGAAGCAAAATAAAGATCAGAGAAAAAAGGAATTCAAATTATTATCATTTAAAACTCCTCAACAATTGACTATAATTTCAAACTAAAAATAAAACATACTTTTCACAACTTTGTTTAAGTAGTACACCCATTGGCGCAGTGTGGAATCACCCATGAGGTAAATCAGTTTTCTAGTCAAGCAATTATTTATATCTTGTATCTCACTGAACTTCTTCTGATTGCAAAATGCTGAAATCCACCTTCCTTTGAAAGTATAGCCACTGGGGAATGGAGTCTTCATTCCAATTTGACATTTCTTTTTATTTGTTTCATTCCCTGACAATAAAAAGAGAAAAAAAATCTCAGACTCAGTAATTTTTATTATCTGAAAATATTTTAAATATTTAGAATACTTCTCTCATCCTCTTCTCCCTGGTTTTCTTCCATCCTTGTGTTATTCTTTAGGTCTGGCTCCCTTTCCTCTATAAATATTTATTTAATAAAATCATGTTCAAGGACCGAATAAGAAGTTCTTAGAGCATGGGTCTGCTTTCTCTTGAGCCTCTTAAGTGTTCCCTTGCGATCTATCTTGTCCTCAGAGCCTTTCAGAAGTGAGACAGCAAACTGAAGTTGGGGAAAAAATATAAACAGGGATCAGGGGGTTCTGATAAATTTTTCAACAATTACATTGGCTGTGATGAAACTTCAAGGCTCCTTATTCTTAAGCTGTTGATCCGTGAAAGAGCTTAAACACACTTGGGAAATGATAGTCCTACACTGTTTGTTTGCCCACAGAAGACAGACCACAGTGAGGATACTATGTTTCGTCTTAGACACAGTGGAGTATCTCAGGTGTTATTATTACTCTACTCAAAGAAATTTGTTGATTTGAATAGAAATCACTATCTAGGCAAGAAATGAGATGGGGGCTCATCTGTGAGGACAACTGGAGTTTCTTCAAGAGTCCCAGAACTTACTTTCATATAAAAATTGGTCATGGCTAGTAGTTGCCCAAGTAGAGAAGGCTCTGTCTCTCTCACAGACTATAAGCAGCAGATCTGAACCCATGGTTTATCTCCATTTATGCTCTCCCCAGAGTTTAGCATAATTGTGTCCATACTGTAAATCCTCCCTTGCTGAACATTTGCTGAATACATCAAAAGTGGGTAACTGGTCAATGTGTGTCTGTTACCTGGAATAGAAATCACTAGTTTTACTGAAATTCACTTGAATTTCAGGGTAACAGAAACACTTTTCAAGATAACTTTCTACCAGCCACAGAAGTCCATATGTTAAAAAGGTGAGTCACAGAAATTGCTAGTTCATAGAAGCTTAAAGGGCATAATTTGGCTGAAAGGGAAATTAAGATCCAAGAGAGAAATTTCCTGAATTTTTTCAGCTCATTGGAACTACTGTCGTACAGTATCAGCACCCAACTGTTGAGTTTGGAAAGCTCTCAATGTAAATACATAGAATCTGAACATTTTGAGTACAGGCAGCTACAATTCCCTAGATTTTTATGTCTTACTTATGATAAAAATTTCTATGATAATATTTTTGAGTAGTTAAGGGAATTGATTTTCTTGCAGAAGACATGGGTTTAACTCTAGTAACTACATGGCAAATCACAACCATCTTCTAATTCCAAGATATATGATGTCCTCTTCAGATCTCTCTGGCATTGCACACACTTGGTACACATGCATATATGCAGGCAAAACATGACTAAAGTAGGCTAGAGAGATGGCTTAGGGGTTAAGAGCACTGGCTGCTCTTCCAGAGGACCTGGGTTCAATTCCTAGCACTCACATGACAGCTTATAACTGTCTGTAACTCCAGTTATAAGTGAGATCTGACAGCCTCATACAGACACACATGCAGGAGAGACACCAATGCACATAAAACAAAAATAAATCTTAAATAAGTAAAACATATAAAGTAAAATAAATCTATTTAAATTTTGAACAATAGTTTCCAAGCATGAAATCCCTGCTTTAAAACCCAGGGTAGCTCATTTGACCCAGAAAATGAGAGCTCAAAATGTTTAAGGTAGAATAAATATATCTCTAAGTAAGGCAGTTGTTTACATTATTAGCAAGTTGTGAAGACATTGCCAAGAGCACACTGGACTTACTGTTACATGCCAAGACTGTGACATCCAAATTCTCTATCACTTCAAGCGCCATGTTGATCCTTCAAGAAATGGGAAAATAAGTTAGCCTGACATCTGTCCAGATATTTAAGAATGAATATCTGGTTTAGATGGTTTGAAGAACTCTTAATTCTCTGCGAGTGAGTGTTGTTATTTTGATACACTTAAGATGTTCTGATGAAAGAAATGGGTCAATAATTTAGAAAATGGTTTTTCTATTAATGGTTAGGAAATTTGTAGATCCTCAGGGTCATTTATCATCCACTTGCAACCAAATCAATTGATGTATCTGTCTATCTGTCTGACTGTCTGTCTACTCAGCCTCTAATTTTAGCTCTCAAGAATAACCAACCTAATGCTTAGCAAATCCCAAGACAAAAATGTGGCCTGATATATTTGTAGACCACAATACCATGTCACAATACCCCAGGATTGGGCACTCCTGTATGATTATCTAATTCCAGCTATCTTCTTTACCTTTGCCACTTGCAGGAACTCAGGGCCTCACCAAACCTTTTCTGGGATAGTGCTTCTTTAACTGAAGAGCCTCACTCTGAGAATTCTTGCTTCATTTGCTCCAGGTCAAATTTAAGAACTTGATATTCCACTTTTTAAGCGAAGCTACTGGTCCAAGGGCACCACTTTGACAGCACTAATCTAGGTTATTATAGTGTCTTTCTGCTTCTTTGGTTGAACCCAGCCTATTTCATTATTTCTCAAACCCCATTAATGATAATTTTTTCAAATTAAAAAATAAATAAGTAAAAAGGCTCAGTCTCTTTTAACTTACCTATGAGATAAAAGTGTGGAATTCCCCTGCATTTTGGGGGAGGGTAACAAGATGTGAATGGGAAAGTGGGGAGAAAGGGAGTCTTGGAGAGAAGAAGCATTCATTGTCACACTAGAACTTGAATTTCCAGGGCTTTCGTCTGTCCAGTTTGCTCTCCTGGACACATACTATGAAAACAAGGTCTTCCAACAAGAGTAGTTCCCAGACTGTGGACCCAAAAGCTCTTCAAATGAGTCATCAGCTCAGCCTGGGAAATATTGAAACCTGGTTCAAGGAACACATATTCAAGTTTCTGAGGAAGAAAATTTATTCTGTCATTTTCAGGTTGCATTTCCTTTTTCACTCAGCACAGTCACTGAACTAAGCCTGCGGCCCGCAGTGAATTCCTGCTCTGCAGATGATTTCTGAGGCTCTGCCTGCCTTACTAACAGTTCCTGAACCCCGAGCATGCTTTTATATGGGACCCCTTCCCCCTCTTGAGAATAATATTTTCTTCCATGCTCACATGGCTTGATCATTTACTTCATTTGGGTTGCTGCTCTGGACAGGCTTTATTTTCTTACTAGTAAAATTTTTATTTAGAAAAGACCAACTTCTCTGGCCAGAATAATAAGATAAAGGAATTTTTTCGCAGACCTAGATGAGGAAAAACAAAAAGTGAAGTTGAACAAGGGGTTGAAGGGACAACATGATCATGGAGACATGGGGGAAGATATATGGAGAGGGCACATGGAGGAGAGTACATGGGGAGGAGGGTACATGGAGAGGGTACATGGAGGAGAGTACATGGAGGAGAGTACATGGAGGAGGGTACATGGGGAGAGTACATGGAGGAGAGTACATGGAGGAGGGTACATGGAGGAGAGTACATGGAGGAG